>JBBGZY010003574.1:0-7500 GCA_037952925.1 Lithobates clamitans
CCCATGCTTTACTGCACAGGTGTCAAACCGGCGGCCCTCCAGCTGTTGCGGAACTACAAATCCCTTTGAGGCATTGCAAGGCTGACAGGGAATTGTGGTGGCACAACAGCTGGAGGGCCGCCAGTTTGACACCTCTGCTTTACTGCATATACAGACTGATTTTACTGTTGTGGGTTTAGTAACGCTTTTTTAAGATGAACGATTTATTATATTATTGAACGCCTCATCACCCCCCCAATCCTGTACAGGACTACACTTTCTTTGCTAATCCTGATGGTGCTTTAACAGCTCAGAATAAGGTCTTCCTCAGTATCCAGTGCAGACCTATAAACGTCCTTATTACCGCTCTGCCGGGCCCTCCAGTGACATTCGTGTCGGCAAGCTTGGGAGCCGTCCTAGAACAGACTCATTAACGCCAGCCAAGACACAAGATAATTTATTAACACAATTAGCAGCTGCGGTAGAATAGATAGACGGGGGGGGCTCCCTGACACGACGTCTTTACTCCCGCCGCCGTAACCCAGCGACATAGTTTGCTGTTGGACGGCATTGCGGAGGGTTTCTGAGTGCTGAACTGTCTGTGATCCCCCTTTTGGTCATGTTGCCAAGCACGTTCAGACTAAACATTCTGATGTTCTGACCCAAAGCTCCCCGTGCCATACAGATATCGGCCTTCTTGTCTTGCAGCCAACGCATTCCTCGTTTTTTATAGTTGCCAATGAGAACGTGAGAATGTTTGGATCAAGGAAATTCTTCTGAATTGCTTTGAGGGGTGGAGAAGTATTGTTTTTTTTTGTTTTTTTTCCCTTTTGCAGGACAATGTGGTCACAGCTCTCCTCGGAGGGGTTTGTTTTACTACCTCTGGACCCCAACTGCCAAAAGGGTGGACTTTCTGCATAACTTTTTTTTCTTAATTTTTTTGCATGAACATTTGTCTTTTTTTTTTAATTTTTTTTTTTTATTTCGGTCTGAACTTTACCATTTCTTGTCTTGACAGAAAGAAGGAAAAATGTCCCCATAAGGGGGCACAATGCCTTTTTTTTATCATTAATACCTCCATCTTTTGAGCTCCTGTACAGTGATTTTTTTGCCTAGACTAGGATGATGTCATCAGTCTGCTGCAAGTGGGAAGAAACTTTTCCTCCAGTCTCCCTTTTTTTTTTCCCCCCAGTGATCAGACTGTACATTTGTAACTTTGTGTAAAGCCACAAGGTGTAAGGCTGCAGCAGGGGCTGGTCTGCATCAGACATTTGTGAATACAGCCAAGAACTTGCCAGGCACCAGGATTTACATGATGGTGTCCTATGTGAGCCTGCGTCTCACTCCAGGAAGTAGATGGGGGATGGCAGGGATGATACCTAAACAAAGATGGCTCTGTCCGTAGAGATGGTGGGCGTCAATTATAGCACAGCAGGCGTGCAGAGCTGGGAGCTTGGCATAGAATAGGTGGGAACCCCTCGTAATGGGCAAAGGAGGTGTGCAGAACTGGGATCTTGACATAGGACAGGTGGGAAACCGTCATAATGGGCACATCAAGTGTGCAGAACTGGGAGCTTAGCATAGGACAGGAGGGAAACCCTCATTAAGAACACAGCAGGGGTGAAGAACTGGGAGCTTGGCATAGGACAGGTGGGAATCCCTCATATTGGGCACATCAAGTGTGCAGAACTGGGAGCTTGGCATAGGACAGATGGGAATCCCTTTAGAATGGGCACAGCAGGGGTGAAAAATTGGGAGATTGGCATGGGACAGGAGAGAAACCTTCATAATCGGCACAAGTGTGCAGAACTTGTGGGCTTGGCATAGGACAGGTTGGAATCCCTTAGAATGGGCACAGCAAGTGTGCAGAACTGGGAGCTTGGCATAGGACAGGTGGGAAACCTTCATAATGGGCACAACAGGGATGAAGAACTGGGAGCTTGGCATAGGACAGGTGGGAAACCTTCATAATGGGCACAACAGGGATGAAGAACTGGGAGCTTGGCATAGGACAGGTGGGAAACCTTCATAATGGGCACAACAGGGATGAAGAACTGGGAGCTTGGCATAGGACAGGTGGGAAACCTTCATAATGGGCACAACAGGGATGAAGAACTGGGAGCTTGGCATAGGACAGGTGGGAAACCTTCATAATGGGCACAACAGGGGTGAAGAACTGGGAGCTTGGCATAGGACAGGTGGGAAACCTTCATAATGGGCACAACAGGGATGAAGAACTGGGAGCTTGGCATAGGACAGGTAGGAAACCTTCATAATGGGCACAACAGGGATAAAGAACTGGGAGCTTGGCATAGGACAGGTAGGAAACCTTCATAATGGATACAACAGGGATGAAGAACTGGGAGCTTGGCATAGGACAGGTAGGAAACCTTCATAATGGACACAACAGGGATAAAGAACTGGGAGCTTGGCATAGGACAGGTAGGAAACCTTCATAATGGACACAACAGGGATGAAGAACAGGGAGCTTGGCATAGGACAGGTGGGAAACCTTCATAATGGGCACAACAGGGGTGAAGAACTGGGAGCTTGGCATAAGACAGGTAGGAAACCTTCATAATGGGCACAACAGGGATGAAGAACTGGGAGCTTGGCAAAGGACAGGTGGGAAACCTTCATAATGGACACAACAGGGATAAAGAACTGGGAGCTTGGCATAGGACAGGTAGGAAACCTTCATAATGGACACCACAGGGGTGAAGAACTGGGAGCTTGGCATAGGACAGGTAGGAAACCTTCATAATGGGACACCACAGGGGTGAAGAACTGGGAGCTTGGCATAGGACAGGTGGGAAACCTTCATAATGGGCACAACAGGGATGAAGAACTGGGAGCTTGGCATAGGACAGGTGGGAAACCTTCATAATGGGCACAACAGGGGTGAAGAACTGGGAGCTTGGCATAGGACAGGTGGGAAACCTTCATAATGGGCACAACAGGGATGAAGAACTGGGAGCTTGGCATAGGACAGGTAGGAAACCTTCATAATGGGCACAACAGGGATAAAGAACTGGGAGCTTGGCATAGGACAGGTAGGAAACCTTCATAATGGACACAACAGTGATGAAGAACTGGGAGCTTGGCATAGGACAGGTAGGAAACCTTCATAATGGACACAACAGGGATGAAGAACAGGGAGCTTGGCATAGGACAGGTAGGAAACCTTCATAATGGACACAACAGGGATGAAGAACAGGGAGCTTGGCATAGGACAGGTGGGAAACCTTCATAATGGGCACAACAGGGGTGAAGAACTGGGAGCTTGGCATAAGACAGGTAGGAAACCTTCATAATGGGCACAACAGGGATGAAGAACTGGGAGCTTGGCATAGGACAGGTGGGAAACCTTCATAATGGACACAACAGGGATAAATAACTGGGAGCTTGGCATAGGACAGGTAGGAAACCTTCATAATGGACACCACAGGGGTGAAGAACTGGGAGCTTGGCATAGGACAGGTAGGAAACCTTCATAATGGGTGCAACAGGGATGAAGAACTGTGGGCTTGGCATAGGACAGGTGGGAAACCTTCATAATGGGCGCAACAGGGGTGAAGAACTGTGGGCTTGGCATAGGACAGGTAGGAAACCTTCATAATGGACACCACAGGGGTGAAGAACTGGGAGCTTGGCATAGAACTGGGAGCTTGGCATAGGACAGGTAGGAAACCTTCATAATGGACACCACAGGGGTGAAGAACTGGGAGATTGGCATAGGACAGGTAGGAAACCTTCATAATGGGTGCAACAGGGGATGAAGAACTGTGGGCTTGGCATAGGACAGGTGGGAAACCTTCATAATGGGCGCAACAGGGTGAAGAACTGTGGGCTTGGCATAGGACAGGTGGAAACTCTCATTAAGGGGACAGCAGGGTGGAAGAACTGGGAGCTTGGCACAGGACAGGTCGGGAACCCTCAGAATGGGCACATCATGGGTGCAGAACTGTGAAATGTTGTGCAGGGATGGTGGGAGTCCCTCAGTGAGCACAGCAGTGGTGCAGATCCAGGAACTCAGTGAAAGCTGAAAGTGGAACTACATTATATCTGATCACCACAAAGCAAAAACTCCCCGTCCAACCAGGGGTCTCTCTGCTTTATTTTGCTGAGAAAACACTTTAAACCCCCTACCCCCACATTTCTGGCTGTGTCCATCCTCAGTAGGGTAGATGATTACTGTATCATTTTACATATGTTGATTGAGAAGCTGAAGTTGCACTTTAATACTTTCCCTGAGACATCAAATAAACCCTCATGGGATTTACCTTCCCAGCATCTACCAAGCACCAATATCAGTTTTGAGTGGACTGGCCCTTTAACTCCAGTATTGTCTTGATGAAAATAGAGATTTATTTTTTAATGATACACCTATCATCAGGTGATTTACTGTTTGTCGTGATCTTGGGTGTTATTAAAGGTCCATCTTTGCACATGTTTTTCCTCCACATGTCTTGGACAAGCAATGCAGAGAATTGAACACACAATTAAAAATAATGTGATCTAATTATGTTTTAGAAACGCATGGGGTCAGCATTCTTTTTTTTTCTGACTTGGTATTTTGTTTAGCCTTGTTAAAGAAGTGCGAGAGGCCGGGGGTATTTCTGGGATCCTGGAGACATTAACCTCCGTTATGGTGCGTATTGTGGGTGAAGGTTCAGATCCAAAACCTCATGAGTGTGGGGCACTGCCACCATATGTGGAACATAGAGCTGCACAATTCTGGCTAAAATGAGAATCACAATTTTTTTCCTTAGAACATAGATCACGATTCTTTCACGATTCTCGCGGCATAACATCTTTCACATTAAAACAAAAAAAATTGCGCTAACTTTACTGTTTCATTTTTTTTTTTTTTTATTCATTAAAGTGTATTTTTTCCCAAAAAAGACCGCTGGGCAAATACAGTGAGACATAAATATAGCAGCAATTGCCATTTTATTCCCTAGGGTCTCTGCTAAATATATATATAATGTTTGGGGGGTTCCAAGTCATTTTCTAGCAAAAATATTGATTTTAATTTAAGAAACAAGTGTCAGAAAAGATTTAGAATTTAAGTGGTTAAACTTCCTGCATTTAAAAAAACTTGGCAGACTGCCCAGATTTTTTCTTTACACACAGAAGTTTTATCCCTTTGATCTAAGAAGGAAGAGTTGGTTACAATGTTTCATGTTAAACTTGGCAGACTGCCCAGATTTTTTCTTTACACACAGAAGTTTTTATCCCTTTGATCTAAGAAGGAAGAGTTAGTTACAATGTTTCATGTTAAAAACTTGGCAGACTGCCCGGATGTTTTCTTTTGACAGCTGAGTGAGCAGATAAGTCACTCCACTTGTTATATGAAAGAATCGGCAAACTCTGCAATAGAGATAGTCGGGGGGGGGGGTGTTGAATCAAGATCACAATTTTTTTAACGATTAATTCTGCAGCTCTGATGGAACATTAGTTCCTGATTGGCCACAATGTTTCTAAAACACAGAGGAGAGGCCTGTGGATATATCCTTGACCACAATGACTGGAACCGTATGCCACCGCAATAGTGTTTTATAATTGGACTCCACTAGAGTGGTGTTTAAAATATACTTTCGCTAGATCATACTATACCATCTGCCATTTCTCAGTTTCAAAGTTGGAGCCCAGGTCCGGTTCCCATTTGGGTCATATAGGGAAGTTTGCTCATTGGGAGCACGAGGAGCTTTAATGGCATTGGGGATTATGGTGTGGGGTTGTTTTTCAGGGGTTGGGCTTGGCCCCCTTAGTTCCAGTGAAGGGAACTCTTAAGGCGTCAGCTTACCAAGACATTTTGGACAATTTCATGTTCCCAACTTTGTGGGAACAGTTTTTTTTTATTTATTTATTTATTCTGAGAGAGAAGTCCCACGGGGGACAACACTATGATGATACAGATAGCAAAGGATACAGAAAAAAGAGAATACCATATTACATAGGCATAGGTGGTGTTACATCTCATTGTATTTTGCTGTACATTGTATCGTAGGTCAAACCTTCTTTTCCTTTTTTTTTTTTGTGTGTTTTTTTTTTTTTTCTTTTTTTTCTTTTTTATTATTATACAGCTCTGTCCTGCCTACCATATGCTCTCCTGCCCTGTATGGGCGAGTCTGTACTCGTGAAGTGTGAATGCAGTGTTGCTCTATGAGCTCCACCCCTCACTACTTTCCTTCTTATCTGAGTTAAGAAAAATGTAGTGTAGAAAGAGAGTTGACAGTAGTGGGGGAGAGGGGCAGAACGGGTGCGGGGAAAAAAAGGGGGGGTTCCATGAGCATGGAACGAAAGATTGGTTAGGTTAACTCGTAACCTAGTGATTGTGTCATATTGTAGGTACAAAATTGTTTGTACTGTTTCAGGTGTCAGTGTTGCTCCCTCGGAGGGCCTGGCCCTCCTCCGAGTACACAAATATTTTCTATAGTTTCCAGGTTTTGGAGTATTTGTCTCGTCTGTGTTGGGCTGTGAGATGTGGGAACAGTTTTGGGGATGGTCCCTTCCTGTTCCAACATGACTGCGCACCAGTGCACAAAGCAAGGTCCATAAAGACATGGATGAGCGAGTTTAGGGTGGAGGAACTTGAGTGGCCTGCACAGAGTCCTGACCTGATAGAACACCTTAGGGATGAATTAGAGTAGAGACTGCAAGCCAGGTCTTTTTTGTTCAACTTCAACGCCTGACCCCACAAATGCTCTTCTGGAAGAATGGTCAAACATTCCCATAGACACACTCCTAAACCTTGTGGACGGCCTTCCTAGAAGAGTTAAAGCCGTTATAGCTGCAAAGGGTGGGCCAACTCAATATTGACCCTACAACTGGGATGCCAATAAAGTTCATGTAAAGGCAGGCGTACCGATACTTTTGGTAATGGTGTGTGAGCTTTTAACCAGTCTGGTAGCATTGCAGGAATAAGAGTAGCCAGGTCCTTAAGATTTTTTTTTAGTTTGGCCTTTTATGCAAGACCTTATTTGATGGTAGCTATTCTGACAATAATCAATAGAATGGGGTTCTGTGACTTGTAGGAAGTCTTCTATTCACAGTAGCCCTTTTTTTTCCCACCACTAAAATAGCCATGGTTGCAGGCCCTGGGGAAACTCTGGGTAGAGGAGTGAGAGATGTATTGAGAGAATGTGGAGTTGTATTTTTAAAAGTAAATCAATGAGTTTGCCCAATCGTGGGACAAGTGACCGTCTCCTTCTAGCCTAGTAAGACCCACCTACTTTTAACCTCTGCTCCCCCCCCCCCCCCCCCCCCCCACTGCTGCTCCTTACTTTTGTATCAGCCGTTGCAAATGCCTGTCACTTTCAAGTATGCATAGATTAAAAAAAAAAAAAAAAATGAAGGAGCGCCCGGTGTCCGGAGAAATGTGACTTCTAAAATCTGGCTCATGGATCTTTATTAACCACTTCAGCCCCGGAAGGATTTACCCCCTTAAAGGCCAGGCCATTTTTTGTGATCTTGCATCGCTTTAACTGACAATTGCGTGGTCGTGCGACATTGTAC
>JBBGZY010003574.1:12500-47677 GCA_037952925.1 Lithobates clamitans
CCTACTTCAGCCCATTGAATATCATTGAAGTTGGATCAAAGTAGGATCCTTGTCCTAACCATCCGGCATGGTGATGACCGCAGCAGTAAAAGGAATTTAGGGGCGACACACAAGTATCAAAGGGCTGCAGGTTGGGCACCAGAGGTTTAGATGGTCATTCTGTACGTACTCTGTTTTCATCCTGGGCTGCTAAACTCCTGAAGAGGCCAATTTTTCGTGGTGGTCCTTTTGGTGTCATTGGCATGTGATGGGTGAGGAGCACCTAAACCACTTACAGACCGGAAGATTTTCCTGCTTATTGACCAGGCCATTTCTTTTTTGCGATACGGCACTGCGTCGCTTTAACTGACAATTGCGCAGTCGTGCCACAATGTACCCAAATAAAACTGTTCTTTTTTTTTTTTTTTTTCTCTCCCACAAATAGAGCTTTCTTTTGGTGGTATTTAATCACCTCTGCGTTTTTTTTTTTTTTGTTTTTTTTTGTTTATAGCGCCAAAAAAAAAAAAAAAAACGCTGATTTTGAAAACAAATTGTTTTTTACTTTTTGCTATAATAAATATCTCCAAAAATGTTAAAAAAAACAAATTTCTACATATTTGAGGTAAAAGACAATAAGTGTATATTAATTGGTTTGCGCAAAAGTTATAGCATCTACAAACCATGGGAAAGATGTATGGCATTTTTACTAGTAATGGTGGTGATCTGCGATTTTTCTTTTACGGTACTGCGACATTGCTGCTGACAGACTGGACACTTTTGACACATTTTTGGGACCATTGACATTTATACAGCGATCAGTGCTATAAAAATGCACTGATTACTGTGTAAATGTCACTGGTAGGGGAAAGGGTTAACACCAGGGGGCAATCAAGGGGTTAAATGTGTTCCCTCGTGTGTTTCTTACTGTATGGGGATTGGACTGACTGGGGGAGGAGACATGTCGCTGTTCCTACTTACTAGGAACAAACAATCTGTCTCCTCTCCCCTGACAGAACAGGGATTTGTGTGTTTACACACACAAATACTCGTGCCCGCGATCGCAGGTGGCCACCAGCCACGCAACACTGGGTCCCCCGGCGCGTGCGCCTTCCGCGTCTCTTAAAGGGGATGACGTTCCCATACGTCGTTTGGCGGGAACGTGCCGCTTTGCCGACATTTATCAGCGTGAGCCAGTCAGCAAGTGGTCAACCACTTCACGCCCGGCCTATAGCAGATTGCCGGCCGGGAAGTGGTTCTGTTATCCTGACTGGTCGTCGTATAACATCCCTTGTGGGCGCGCGGGCGATCGCGGCGTGTCAGTCTGACACATCGCATCTCCGATCGTGATAAGAAGCCTCTGTCAGAGGCTTCTTACCATGTGATCACCTGTGACCAATCACAGCTGATCATCGCGTGAACCAGGAAGTGCCAGTAAGCGGACATTCCTCGGTTCGCGCTGACAGGGAGAGCCGATTGGTGGCTCTCCCTGTCAGGGTGGGGAGGGTCTGTGCTGATAATCAGCACAACCCCATTAGATGTGCCAAAAAGGTACCCAGTCAGTGCCTTCTCAGGAACGTCTATCGGTGCCCAATAAAGTGTCTATCAGTGCTATAAAGTGCCCAATAAAGTGTCAATCTGTGCCATATAGTGCCCAACTGCCCACCACAGGGCTGGCAGTGCCCTACAGTAACACCTGTCAAAACCTCATCTGTGCCACCTGCCAGTGCCAAAATGTGCCACCTTATCAGTCCCAACTCATCAGTGCCCATCAGTGCCGCCTCATCTGTGCCCGTCAGTAAAGGAGAAAACAAAATTTATAACCGAAACAAAGAAAAACTTTTTTTTTTTTCCAAAAATTTCGGTCTTTTTTAGTTGGTTTAGCAAAAAATAAAAACCCCAGAGGTGATCAAATACCACCAAAAGAAAGCTCTATTTGTGGGAAGAAAATGATAAAAAATTTAGTTTGGGACAGCGTTGCATGACCGCGCAATTGTCATTTAAACTGCGACAACGCTGAAAGCTGAAAATTGTCCTGAGCAGGAAGAGGCGAAAGTGCCCCGGTATTGAAGTGGTTAAACAGTGAGTGATATGACTTTATGGTCACGAGCTAAAACTTTTATTGATAAATCCTCCAAAAAATCTATAGCCACTAAGGGTTGCAAAATCCCCCCTTTTCTTCAGGGCCAGCGTGTGTAAAAGGAGATTAGACAATGTAACGTTAATTTGAAATGAAGACATTGAAACTTCCACGGTCCTCCCTTTTTTATGCCTTTCAGTGTATTATTTGTTCTTTTCACTGGAGCAATACCTTTTTTTTTTTTTTTTTTTTCTATTTGTAACCGTGAACATGCATGTGGAAACTACCACAATGCACGCATATCGTGTCAGTTACTGAAACTGTATATTTGGACAGGGATACGAATAAAGCTTCCATTGTTCTAATCTCTGCTGTACATCCTGCCTTTCTCTTTGGCTCCTGAGTTGACCCAATTGCTACTGGCCTGGCTGGGAGATGCTTTGTGGGGGGGAAAGTAGATGGAGAGAGATCTTTCTCAGACTTAACATTTTTGCATTCTATCTGACACACAGGGGACCGGGGCCTGACTGCATGTTGTCATTCTCATCCTGGCAAGCTGCACTCTACTGCCTTGCCAGCTAATTATTTTACTTTTTTCTATTATTTATATTGCATGAACAATATTATACAGCACTTTGCAGAGTACATGGAGCCATTCACATCAGGCGCCTGCCCCCCCCCATGGAACTCACATTGTTTTTACCACCCTTACGCACACTGAGGTCAAATTGGGAGGAAGGCACTTAACCTACCAGCAGTTTTGGCTTGTGGAATGCACTATAGTTATCGCTATCATGAATGAGCCTGTAACTATACACTAACAGGCCACTTTATTAGGTACACCTTGCTAGTAGCGGGTTGGACCCTCTTTTGCCTTCAGAACTGCCTTCCTTCTTCGTGGCATAGATACAACAAGGTGTTGGAAAAATTCCTCAGAGATTTTGGTGCATAGTGACATGATAGCATCACGCAGTTGCTGCAGATTTGTCGGCTGCACAACCATAATACGCATCTCCTGTTCCACCCCATCCCAAAGGTGCTCTATTAGATTGGGATCTGGTGAGTGTGGAGGCCATTGGAGTACAGGGACCTCATTGTCCAGTGGTGAGATGATTGGATCTTTGTGACATGGTGCATGGTGCACAGAAACCATGAACCAGACCGAGACATAAGTACAGTAAAATCACACTTGTTTATTAATAAAAAGGTAAATATAGTAAGCGTAGTCAAAGTCCAGTAACCGGATCGGGTAGTCAGCCAAGCCAGAGTTCAGTAACCAGATCAGGTAATCAGCCAAGCGAGAGTTCAGTAACCAGATCGGGTAATCAGCCAGGCCAGAAGTCAGGGACCCAAGTAGAGGAACAGCAAGCAGGATAAGGAGCCAGAAGGGATGTCAGCAAAGCCAGTCTTTAAACAGGAATGCAGTAAATGGTTTCTTGTGATGTGACCAAGGCGAAGGCAGGAATGAAGTGTGCTGGAGATCTTTAAGTGGGCGGGACTGACAAGCAGATCCACAACAGCTGGTTAACTGTGGAGGGAGAGATGAGAGCTGGCAATTAGCCGACAACTGAGCAGCCAGCTCAGAGAAGGAAGGGCTGAGCCAAGCCCTGACACTCACTGTGTCCATTGCAGCCTCCCTGTGCAGATCTGCCTATGTAACTGTCTCCATTGCAGCCTTCCTGTGCCGATCTGCAATCTCTCTGTGTCCATCCATTGCAGCCGTCCTGTGCCGATCTCCCTACCTGATCAGCGTGTCGTGCAGTCAGACGGCGGCCATTCCAGTGTACAAAAGCCGCGCCTCCTCCTCGTCCTCGTCAGTGATAGGCGGAACACTCAGTTTCCCAGCAGTCAATGTTCAGCCTATCACAGACATCCTCTCATCCTCGTCCGTGGGATGAGGTTGAGAGGACGTCCGTGATAGGCTGAACACTGACTCACTCTGCTGGGAAACTGAGTGTTCCGCCTATCACAGACGAGGACAAGGAGGAGGCGCGGCTTTTGTACACTGGAATGGCCGCCGTCTGACTGCACGAAACGCTGATCAGGTAGGGAGATGGCAGTGACTCGAGTATAAACCGAGGGGGGCACTTTCAGCACAAAAAATACTTGAGTATATACGGTAAGTGATAATTTTAAGCAATAAAAATAAGCGGTATCACACTATATCCTGCCTTTTGTGGCTCTTTGTGGTGGAGCCATTTCACAGATTTGCTTGATGCAAGTTGGTTTTATGCAATGGAGGATACATAAGGTGAAGATACTTGCATTTTTAAAATCTGCGTAGAGGATTGGGATCCTCTTCTACACACGAATGATTGGAATGAGTTATTAGAAGGAGACATATACCATTGAATCAAGGATTTCTCTATAAAATCATGCTTTGTGGTCACTCTGTGGCCGAGGCTATCTGGTGAGTGCGTTTTATCATCACTTGGGGTGAAGCGGCGGTTTTTTTTTATAAGCATGATTCTGAAGCACATCGCACTTTAAAATTCACGGTGTTGGCGCATGCACGAGAAGATTTGATCGCTTATGTTTGTCATGGACATTTTTGATGTTTTACTTTATTTGTGCACTTTATTAATTAGGATAGCACTGCATACTTATTTACTGGGTATTTGTTCCAGTTGTCCTCTGCGCCCTTCTGTATTTTTCATGACGTATTAGTTTATACTAATTTTAGGTGCAGCACTGGTATTATTTTTTGATGTATATTGTGGTGCCGTTATCCCAACACTTTTTTTTTTTTTTTTTTTTTCTTTTTTCCTAGCCGTTTTTAGGTTGTAGTGATAATTTATTAAATCAGGATGGCAGCTTGACACACGTCAGCTGCTAGATTTCTCTCCCCCCCCCCCTCCCAATGCAAACAGTACATTTGCTGTTGATCTCCTAAGTACCTCTTGACGTGTTTCGTCTTTTGTATACCTACCCCCTTAGCTTTTATAAAACGGTTTCCTAAGCCTTCCCTTCTGGTTTTTAATTTCTAAAAATAGATGCCTTTTTAAACCTGCCAAGAGTTACCACTGCCATAGGAACAATAGACAATCAACTGCCTTAAAGACCAGCAGGTAATGGAGCGCGCCGTTCCGCCTGATATAATATATCAGTAACTGACCAGAACAATCATTGGGCTGAAAATTAAAAATTAAAAAAAACCTGCAGCTTATCCGTTTTTTTTTTTTTTTGTGAAATTGGCTGTGTGGTGATTGGTGGTCGTGGGGGGTAAACGTCTAATCCCCAAAAGATATTCCTGGCGCAGCTGGTGGCCCCCGAGAGGCCGGGCTCACGCACATGCCAACCAGGTGCCAAAATCCGGATGGTTACGGTAGCGAAGGTTTGACATGGCAGTGAATGGCCCCTGTCGCTATGGAAACCGCAGCATGCCGTGACGCAGTGTTTCTCTGGTTGTCATGGTTACAGTGTTTTTAAAAGGAAGTGATGGGGGGGGATAAAAAAAAAAGTGCATGCGTTATTATTACTTTGTATTAATGTTCCATCCATGTGAATTGCTGCCGGGGGGGGGTTGGGGGTGGGGTGTGGGGGTGGTGAATATATTGTACTTCTGAAATCCCTATTTTATTCTACCGTCCATTTTATTTTTTTTTTTGGATGACATCACTGAAGATTGTGATTTCAGTGTTACTCTAAACTGCCCCCCCAATATTCTGATTCGCCCCAATTGGATGGACCGGTAGCTGATCAGGCAAAGATTAGGCTGTATAGCGCCATCCGGTGTGGGCAAAAGGAGTAATGATCAAAAGCTCTTTTTTTTCCCAAGATATAGAAAAAAAAATAATATATATATATATATATATATATATATATATATATATATATATATATATATATATATATATATATATATATATATATATATATATTATATATATATATATATTATATATATATATATGTATGTATGTATGTATGTATGTGTGTGTGTATATATATTAAAAACAAACAAACATGTTATACTTACCTGCCCTGTGCAGTGGACTTGTACAGAGCAGGTCAGATCCTCCTTTTATGGGGGGGGGCCCCCTGTTTGCCGCTCCTGGCCCCTCCCTCCTGTTGAGTACCCCCCCCCCCCACAGTAAGCAGCTTGCTATGGGGGGCACCCAAGCCGAGCCACAGCTCCCTGTGTCCATTCAGACCTGGCCCCGCCCCCTTTTTCTCGTCATTGGCTGACTGACTTTGACAGCAGTGGGAGCCAATGGTGCCGCGCTGCTGTCTCAGCCAATGAGGAGGGGAGTCCCAGGCAGTCGAGACACTTGTGCAGCCTCCCTGGATCAAGATGGGGCCTCAGGTAAGCATGGGGGGGGCGGGCTGCTGCACACAGGTTTTTTTTTTTTTTTTATCTGAATGCATTAAGATAAACCTTTTGCCTTTATAAACCCTTTAATAAAGTGGAGCTTCACTCTCCCAATCAACATTGAATATTTTTAATCCTCATGCTGCTAGCGTTAGTAAATAAAGTATATATTTACTTGTTTTCAACTTTTTTTATTTCTTCAGTCACTTCCTGTTTTTTTATTTGCCTAGGCAAGTGATGTCATGCATTCCAGGAGTCTTCGTGAGGCTTTTTCTCAGCTAAACACAACCTCTTGCATGCACACTTGAGCTAAGGCCAGATGGATTCCAGGAAGTAAATTCTACATGAATCATCTACCCTTACTCAAGATGGCCACTGCCAGAAATGCTAGGGGGTGGGGGGGGGTGTTTTTCAAAGTGATTTCTCAATAAAATAAAGCATGGAGACATGGATGGATGGGGGAGTTTGCTTTGAATAATAGGAAATATATTTGTGACCCCGGAATGTCACTGAGTGTGATATACCTTGACCCCCTGGCTTATGTTGCCAGTGGATGGGGATATATAATATGACCCTTCAGGCACTGTTCCAGGGATAATTGTAATCCATGAGAAAATATGATGTGAAGAATGAAAGTCTCAGAACCGATCATTGCTAAATCTCCTATGATTGGTGGAGAAATTGTCCAATGCAGGGTAAATCCATCCCATACCGTATTACTGAGTTATCAAAGAGAGGTGGACAATGGAAAAAAGACTGATCAGTTTTGCCGGTCTCAACTGGCTGCTTCAGAGGCTGGTGAGAATCTGATCTTGCTCCCACTGACACCACTGATGGGGCACTATTCCTCCCGCTGACACCGCTGATGGGGCACTATTCCTCCCCGCTGACACCACTGATGGGGCACTATTCCTCCCGCTGACACCACTAATGGGGCACTATTCCTCCCTCTGACACCACTGACGGGACACCGTTTCTCTCACTGACGCCAATGACGGGACACCCTTTCCTCCCACTGATGCCAATGACGGGACACCCTTTCCTCCCACTGATGCCAATGACGGGACACCATTCCTCCCACTAATGCCAATGACGGGACACCGATCCTCCCACTGACGCCAATGACGGGACACCGATCCTCCCACTGATGCCAATGACGGGACACCATTCCTCCCACTGATGCCAATGACGGGACACCATTCCTCCCACTGATGCCAATGACGGGACACCATTCCTCTCACTGATGCCAATGACGGGACACCATTCCTCTCACTGATGCCAATGACGGGACACCGATCCTCCCACTGACGCCAATGACGGGACACCGATCCTCCCACTGACGCCAATGACGGGACACCGTTCCTCCCACTAACGCCAATGACGGGACACCATTCCTCCCACTGACGCCAATGACTGGTCTCCGCCCCTCCCACTGACGGGACACCGTCCCTCCCACTGACGGGACACCGTCCCTCCCACTGACGGGACACCGTCCCTCCCACTGACGGGACACCGTCGCTGCCAATGACGGGACACCATTCCTCCCACTGACGCCAATGATGGGACACCATTCCTCCCAATGACGGGACACCATTCCTCCCACTGATGCCAATGACGGGACACCATTCCTCCCACTGATGCCAATGACGGGACACCATTCCTCCCACTGATGCCAATGACGGGACACCATTCCTTCCACTGACGTCAATGACGGGACACCATTCCTCCCACTGACGCCAATGACGGGGACACCAATCCTCCCACTGATGCCAATGACGGGACACCAATCCTCCCACTGATGACAAATGACGGGACACCATTCCTCCCACTGATGCCAATGACGGGACACCATTCCTCCCACTGATGCCAATGACGGGACACCATTCCTCCCACTGATGCCAATGACGGGACACCATTCCTCCCACTGATGCCAATGACGGGACACCATTCCTCCCACTGATGCCAATGACGGGACACCATTCCTCCCACTGATGCCAATGACGGGACACCATTCCTCCCACTGATGCCAATGACGGGACACCATTCCTCCCACTGACGCCAATGACGGGACACCATTCCTCCCACTGACGCCAATGACGGGACACCATTCCTCCCACTGACGCCAATGACGGGACACCATTCCTCCCACTGACGCCAATGACGGGACACCATTCCTCCCACTGACGCCAATGACGGGACACCATTCCTCCCACTGACGCCAATGACGGGACACCATTCCTCCCACTGACGCCAATGACGGGACACCATTCCTCCCACTGACGCCAATGACGGGACACCATTCCTCCCACTGACGCCAATGACGGGACACCATTCCTCCCACTGACGCCAATGACGGGACACCATTCCTCCCACTGACGCCAATGACGGGACACCATTCCTCCCACTGACGCCAATGACGGGACACCATTCCTCCCACTGACGCCAATGACGGGACACCATTCCTCCCACTGACGCCAATGACGGGACACCATTCCTCCCACTGACGCCAATGACGGGACACCATTCCTCCCACTGACGCCAATGACGGGACACCATTCCTCCCACTGACGCCAATGACGGGACACCATTCCTCCCACTGACGCCACTGACGGGACACCATTCCTCCCACTGACGCCACTGACGGGACACCATTCCTCCCACTGACGCCACTGACGGGACACCATTCCTCCCACTGACGCCACTGACGGGACACCATTCATCCCACTGACGCCACTGACGGGACACCATTCCTCCCACTGACGCCACTGACGGGACACCATTCCTCCCACTGACGCCACTGACGGGACACCATTTCTCCCACTGACGCCACTGACGGGACACCATTCCTCCCACTGACGCCACTGACGGGACACCATTCCTCCCACTGACGCCACTGACGGGACACCATTCCTCCCACTGACGCCACTGACGGGACACCATTCCTCCCACTGACGCCACTGACGGGACACCATTCCTCCCACTGACGCCACTGACGGGACACCATTCCTCCCACTGACGCCACTGACGGGACACCATTCCTCCCACTGACGCCACTGACGGGACACCATTCCTCCCACTGACGCCACTGACGGGACACCATTCCTCCCACTGACGCCACTGACGGGACACCATTCCTCCCACTGACGCCACTGACGGGACACCATTCCTCCCACTGACGCCACTGACGGGACACCATTCCTCCCACTGACGCCACTGACGGGACACCATTCCTCCCACTGACGCCACTGACGGGACACCATTCCTCCCACTGACGCCAATGACCTGGACACCATTCCTCCCACTGACGCCAATGACCTGGACACCATTCCTCCCACTGACGCCAATGACCTGGACACCATTCCTCCCACTGACGCCAATGACCTGGACACCATTCCTCCCACTGACGCCAATGACCTGGACACCATTCCTCCCACTGACGCCAATGACCTGGACACCATTCCTCCCACTGACGCCAATGACCTGGACACCATTCCTCCCACTGACGCCAATGACCTGGACACCATTCCTCCCACTGACGCCAATGACCTGGACACCATTCCTCCCACTGACGCCAATGACCTGGACACCATTCCTCCCACTGACGCCAATGACCTGGACACCATTCCTCCCACTGACGCCAATGACCTGGACACCATTCCTCCCACTGACGCCAATGACCTGGACACCATCCCTCCCACTGACGCCAATGACCTGGACACCATTCCTCCCACTGACGCCAATGACCTGGACACCATTCCTCCCACTGACGCCAATGACCTGGACACCATTCCTCCCACTGACGCCAATGACCTGGACACCATTCCTCCCACTGACGCCAATGACCTGGACACCATTCCTCCCACTGACGCCAATGACCTGGACACCATTCCTCCCACTTATACCAATGACGGGACACCATTCCTCCCACTGACGCCAATGACCTGGACACCATTCCTCCCACTGATACCAATGACGGGACACCATTCCTCCCACTGATACCAATGACTGGACACCATTCCTGCCCATGACGCCAATGACGGGGCATTGTGTTCTCCCACTGAACCCAGGGCAGTGCTTTGGGGGTGATATGTGAAGGGGGCAGTGTTGTGGGGGGGGGGTGAAAGGGGCAGTGCTTTGGGTGTGATATGTGAAGGGGGCAGTGTTGTGGGGGGGGGGTGAAGGGGGCAGTGCTTTGGGGGTGATATGTGAAGGGGGCAGTGTTGTGGGTGGGGGGTGAAGGGGGCAGTGTTGTAGGGGGGGGGGGTGAAAGGGGCAGTGCTTTGGGTGTGATATGTGAAGGGGGCAGTGTTGTAGGGGGGGGTGAAAGGGGCGGTGCTTTGGGTGTGATATGTGAAGGGGGCAGTGTTGTGGGGGGGGGGGGGGTGAAGGGGGCAGTGCTTTGGGGGTGATATGTGAAGGGGGCAGTGTTGTGGGTGGGGGGTGAAGGGGGCAGTGTTGTAGGGGGGGGGGGGGGTGAAAGGGGCAGTGCTTTGGGTGTGATATGTGAAGATGTGAAGGGGAGAAGCAGCTACACACAGAGAGGTGCAGCACAGAAAACGTGTAGGGGTACCATTGACTCTTAACGCACTGAAATACAAGGTGCGGTTTCCCACACATGGAAATTGCATGATACGAACGCACCATGCAGTTTCCATGCGGCTGCATTTTTTAAAAAGGTGCCAGGACCTCTTCCCAGCAGAAAACGCAGGCACAGCGGCCCATTCATAGAATGGGGGTGTCGTGCCTCTGCACACCTGGGCTGTGATGTAAAGAATTGGAGTTATCGCACAAAAAAATGCGACTTGGACCTAGGCTGGAAGAAAATATTACTAATCAGACCAAGATTTGCTTGGAGAGATCGGGGGGGCCATCATCCATGTGCAGATGGTCCTTCATCGTCCAGGAAGCAGATGGGGGAGGAGATGCCACTAAAGAAGTGGAAATTGGGCAGCCATTTTTTTTTCCTAGTCACTCATCCGATGGGCTGGTATCATTACGGCGGTGCAGCACATAAAGGATACTTTCTGCTGAAACTACTTGTGTAGAGGGGCAAATGCCGCATGCTACTAGATGCTTCTAGCTTGCATTTGAGAATTTTTACAGGCGCATTTGACCTGGAGTTACATTGGCAAACCCATTGATTTGTATGGAGAGAACCGCAGTTCTCCTGTGTGCACAGGCCCTGATAGTAGATTAAAGTTATTTATTTAGGTAATATAATGGAGCTCCTGAGCTTGTGATTTTTATTATCATTTTTTTTTTGTCCTGCTTTATAAGGTCTGTCTTTCCCGTCTCAGGCAGGCGGGAGGTATTGAACAGTTCTGTCTCTGGATGATAAGGTCTGCTTTGATTTTTGCACTTCAAATTGCTGTAGATGTAGACACGTCTGCGCTCTACAGGTGTAAGAGATCCATTTACTTTCCGCGTGATTGCCTGTAAGTAAAGCACAAGCTCTTCTTCTTTTTATAATTTCTATCGAGTAATCATGTTGTGTCCCCCTGCGGCCGGCCTGCCCGCCTAATGTAAGCGGTAATGTTTAGTGCTAATGAATTAATGATGTGGGAGTAAATCACTTCTGATTTCATTTCTGCAGTGCAGTGCCAGCCAGCGTGGGGGGCTCTTATTGCTGACATGGCAAGATCGTAAAGCTATGCAATAAAAAGGCAAAGTATCGGCCTTATTCAGTAAAGACTTCTAAAGTGCTAATTCTTAAAGCCAACCTGTGCTTTGCCTATGCGGGGCACAGCAATGGGTTTGCATACTTAAAAGAGAAGTAAAGGTTTTTTTTTTTTTTTCCCTAATCATATTTAGGTGGATGCAGCATCATCGGTGTGATGCTCCATCTGCTCCCTGGTGCCTCTACACCTGAGAACCGAGCGATCGAACACCGCCGATGGCTCGGTTCTATCAGTTTCCCGAGCAGAGAGCTGGTGCCTGTCAGTCAGCAGCTCTCTGCTCTGCCCCCCGCCTCCCACCAGTGCTTACTGGAGTGCTGAGCTGTGGAGGGGCTCTGAGAGCTGATTGGAAGGAAGAGACGCGCCCTTCTTTGCACAACACACAGGACCAGAGCTGAGGCTGTCAATCAGGTGGAGGTCGTTCCCCCCCCCCCCCATCACCATCACCATTTTTCTCTTGATGTCAGGAAAATTTGTCAAAGGTGATTCATGCTGTACAAGTACACACTACAGAGTGGGGATCTACAGACTCTCTAAATACAGGGCCAGTTTATTGTCCTTCAGACTTTAGAGGGGCCAGCGAGAATGGGCCATTTCCTTCCATCATTGGGAGTAAACCTCCAGATTTAGGGGAGAAATTGCCCCATTGTTGGTGTCATTAGGGAGGAATTGTGCCCCATTGTTGGTGTCATTGGGAGGAATTGTGCCTCATTGTTGGTGTCATTGGGAGGAATTGTGCCTCATTGTTGGTGTCATTGGGAGGAATTGTGCCCCATTGTTGTCCATTGGAAGGAATTGTTCCCCATTGTTGTCCATTGGAAGGAATTGTTCCCCAATGTTGTCCATTGGGAGGAATTGTGCCTCATTGTTGGTGTCATTGGGAGGAATTGTGCCCCATTGTTGTCCATTGGAAGGAATTGTTGTCCATTGGGAGGAATTGCGCCCCATTGTTGGTGTCATTGGGAGGAATTGTGCCCCATTGTTGGTGTCATTGGGAGGGATTGTGCCCCATTGTTGGTGTCATTGGGAGGAATTGTGCCCCACTGTTGGTATCCATTGGGCGGAATGGTGCCCCATTGTTGGTGTCACTTGGCAGAATAGTATCCTATATCAGTGGGTGAGGGAGTGCCCCAACGGCTGGATAAAGACCTGCAAAGGGCCACATCCAGCCTCCAGGTCCCAGTTTGGAGTGCTGCTGTGGCAGCACTATGATATGGGATAAAGGGGAGTCACCAAGTGCCAGCACTATGATATGGGATAAAGTGGAGTCACCAAGTGCCAGCACTATGATATAAGAAAAAGTGGAGTCACCAAGTGCCAGCACTATGATATGGGATAAAGTGGAGTCACCAAGTGCCAGCACTATGATATGGGATAAAGGGGGGTCGCCAAGTGCCAGCACTATGATATGGGATAAAGGGGGGTCGCCAAGTGCCAGCACTATGATATGGGATAAAGGGGGGTCGCCAAGTGCCAGCACTATGATATGGGATAAAGGGGAGTCACCAAGTGGCAGCACTATGATATGGGAGGGAGGAAAGTCACCAAGTGGCAGCACTATGATATGGGATAAAGGGGGGTCGCCAAGTGGCAGCACTATGATATGGGAGGGAGGAGAGTCACCAAGTGGCAGCACTATGATATGGGATAAAGGGGAGTCCCCAAGTGGCAGCTCTATGATATGGGAGGGAGGAGAGTCACCAAGTAGCAGCACTATGATATGGGAGGGAGGAGAGTCACCAAGTGGCAGCTCTATGATGTGGGATAAAGGGGAGTCCCCAAGTGGCAGCTCTATGATATGGGAGGGAGGGGAGTCACCAAGTGGCAGCACTATGATATGGGATAAAGGGGAGTCACCAAGTGGCAGCACTATGATATGGGAGGGAGGAGAGTCACCAAGTGGCAGCACTATGATATGGGAGGGAGAAGAGTCACCAAGTGGCAGCACTATGATATGGGAGGGAGAAGAGTCACCAAGTGGCAGCACTATGATATGGGAGGGAGAAGAGTCACCAAGTGGCAGCTCTATGATATGGGATAAAGGGGGGTCGCCAAGTGCCAGCACTATGATATGGGATAAAGGGGGGGTCGCCAAGTACCAGCACTATGATATGGGATAAAGGGGGGTCGCCAAGTGGCAGCACTATGATATGGGAGGGAGGAGAGTCACCAAGTGGCAAGCACTATGATATGAGATAAAGGGGAGCCACCAAGTGGCAGCACTATGATATGGGATAAAGTGGAGTCACCAAGTGGCAGCACTATGATATGGGAGGGAGGAGAGTCACCAAGTGGCAGCACTATGATATGGGATAAAGGGGGGTCGCCAAGTGGCAGCACTATGATATGGGAGGGAGGAGAGTCACCAAGTGGCAGCACTATGATATGGGATAAAGGGGAGTCACCAAGTGGCAGCACTATGATATGGGAGGGAGGAGAGTCACCAAGTAGCAGCACTATGATATGGGAGGGAGGAGAGTCACCAAGTGGCAGCTCTATGATGTGGGATAAAGGGGAGTCCCCAAGTGGCAGCTCTATGATATGGGAGGGAGGAGAGTCACCAAGTGGCAGCACTATGATATGGGATAAAGGGGAGTCACCAAGTGGCAGCACTATGATATGGGAGGGAGGAGAGTCACCAAGTGGCAGCAATATGATATGGGATAAAGGGGAGTCACCAAGTGGCAGCTCTATGATATGGGATAAAGGGGGGTCGCCAAGTGGCAGCACTATGATATGGGAGGGAGGAGAGTCACACAGTGGCAGCACTATGATATGGGATAAAGTGGAGTCACCAAGTGGCAGCACTATGATATGGGAGGGAGGAGAGTCATCAAGTGGCAGCACTATGATATGGGAGGGAGGAGAGTCGCCAAGTGGCAGCACTATGATATGGGAGGGAGGAGAGTCACCAAGTGGCAGCACTATGATATGGGAGGGAGGAGAGTCATCAAGTGGCAGCACTATGATATGGGAGGGAGGAGAGTCACACAGTGGCAGCACTATGATATGGGATAAAGGGGGGTCGCCAAGTGGCAGCTCTATGATATGGGATAAAGGAGAGTCACCAAGTGGCAGCACTATGATATGGGATAAAGGGGGGTCGCCAAGTGCCAGCACTATGATATGGGAGGGAGGGGAGTCACCAAATGAAAGCTATACTATAAGAGGAAGGGGAGTTGTAATGTGCCAGTGCTATGACACGGGAGGAAGGGAGTAACAAAGTACAAGCACTGTGACGGGGGTGGGGGAAGAGGAATCAAAGTGCCAGTGCTAAAGGTGGAATTGGAGTCACAAAAGGGCAGGGCTATAATATAGGAGGAATGAGAGTCACAAGGTGCCAGCACAACCGGGGAATTGCCCACAAGTCCTCTGAGAGTGCTGTGTCTGTGGCCTCCTGCTCCCTGGCTGTCAGTAGGGCATGCTTGGACATGTCGTTTTATCTCAGCTGTGACAATGCAGATTACTTTTTATAACACTGATCAGGACATGGATTTTAGTTTTCTATGACACGGTGTGTCTGGCTTGTTGTGTCTCGCGTTGCACAAGCCCGTGCTCCTACACCCATTGTGCGGAGGAGAGGTGTGCTCAGTGTGTCACACACAGGCCTAGATCTGTTTCCTTATTTTCTGGATAAATAGCCGTGGAGACACACCTCTCCCAACACTGTTTATCCAAGGATCTGCCCTGTTTCCCACACTCCTTGCTGCTTGACAATTCCCAGTCCACCAAGCTTGCATTGTTTCCCTGAAATATCCAGACCTCCCATACAGTACAAAGCTTTTCCTGGAAGGGAACCCATCAGCCTTTTTCAAACTCCTAAGAGGTGCCTACTGTTGTTTTTAGTAAGGCGCCCATAGCAACAACCAATGTCTTTTGAGGCGCCTGTAGGCACTTCTGGCCAAGGCTGAGGAAGAAGAATAATTACCCAATCATTATTTTACATCTAATACAGAGAAGCCCTATCTGCAATGCACTGAACATGCACTGCTCCATATCGAAGGGCTTGTGCGGGTGGCCATTCATTTTAAGGGACCTGGCAGTCGGTATTCTTCCCCATAATCGGGAACCCCAATGACCTCTATAGCAGGGAGAATGCCTTTTTTTTTTTTTTTTTTTTGTAACATGCTCACAAGTGTCCGGAGATCTGCTTTCTAAGACCAAAGCCCTCCTTTGAGTGTCTTGTGGATTCTAGTTACTTTTTTATTTTTGTAGCAGGACCTTTGGATTAACCCCTGCTAAGTGGCATTCCTCTTTTCTGTGTGAGTCTCCTTGGCCAGTGAAATATTGTCATTGGATGCGGGAGATTATGGAAAATGTTAATTGGCTGACAGGTTCACTTTAAAGTGTAAATTGACCTTTTCACAAAAAATGAAAAGGTGAACTAACACCCTACAGCCCCCCTTGTCCCTGCTGCAGTTACCTCCATGGATGATTAGCTGTCGCCAACCACGCAACCGGTGCAGCAATCTGGGGACTTGAAAGCCACGTTCTCCTTCTTTTACTGTCGTTCCTCAGGGCTTCCCGGGTGAATCAGAGCGATTCTGATTGGCCATAAGCAGGCATGTGATCACATGGACCAATCAGAGTAGTTCTGATCCATCCTAGAGGTCCTAAGAGCTGGGCTTTCAAATCCCTGGGATAACAAGAAATTCTGCGCAGCCAAAAAAAAAAAAAGGATAACAATAAGCAGCTAACACAACCAATAAGATATACGCATGTAACAAAACAATACAAATTATGTGTAGCGCTAAAAGTTCAACATAATGTCCAACAAATGACAGAGCTGTCAGAGAAAAACATGTAAAAAAGTCCTCCGTATAAATAAGACTCAAAAATATCAGTGACTTCGTGTGAAGAACATAGCAAATGCGTGACATCTGAGGTGAACGCAGAAGAGACGCACCACCACCAACTGTAAGGAGGCTTACCAGATGACGTGGACCCAAGGGGGCATACGCCCGACTGGGTCAAGTCAGGCTTGGGTGGTGGATAATGATGGATGTTCCAGGATAGTGATGAAAGTGGAAGTCCGAGAGCCGACCGGAAGCTGGTGGGTCCCTCAGGATAATGTTGGAAAACAGATGGCCATATGATAGGAAGGAAAAAAGCCACATAGTGTGATTCCATAAACAATTTCCAAATTTATTAAAAAGAGATACACTCACATGAAGCTCTTAAAAACAGCGCTTTAGAAAGTATGGCGCAAGTGGCGTCCTACCCGACGCGTTTCGTCCTCTTAGACATCGTCTGGGGGGTCCCCCAACTGCAGCCAGCAAGATATATATACAGGTGATGTGATTCAAATCCCTGGACCTCTGCACCGGCTGCATGGGCATTGTCTGCTTATCACCCACAGAGGTAAGTGCAGCGAGGACCATTGGCGGCTGGTGCTCAAATTTTTTTTTTTGGGGGTTCCTACCATCCCTGTGCTGTGTTCCCGAGTCTGTACACCTGCTGTGCCCATTGAGGGGTTCCTACCATCCTTGTGCTGTGTTCCCGAGTCTGTACACCTGCTGTGCCCATTGAGGGGTTCCTACCATCCTTGTGCTGTGTTCCCGAGTCTGTACACCTGCTGTGCCCATTGAGGGGTTCCTACCATCCTTGTGCTGTGGTTCCCGAGTCTGTACACCTGCTGTGCCCATTGAGGGGTTCCTACCATCCCTGTGCTGTGTTCCAGAGTCTGTACACCTGCTGTGCCCATTGAGGGGTTCCTACCATCCTTGTGCTGAGTTCCCGGTCCCCTTCAGGGATTCCTTCAGAAAAGATCAGGTGACCAGATGCCTTCAGCAGCATTTTCACCAGGCGAGCAATTGAGCTCAATTTCTCCATCCATCCATCCCAACCTAGGCGTTTTTGTTCTCAATGTCACTTACCAGAAGACGTACACTGATATGCAGGATGCAGCGCAGCCAGCAGCAGCAACACACAGGGACTGTCTGGAAGTCAGGGACAGTGTGACCGGCCACTACTGCGCCGGCCAACTGGGAGAGGCTCAGGCCTTGCGTTCCACCACCACCAAGGGACCGGGAAGAGTCAACTCGTGAAACCGGAAGTGACGCGGTTCCACTAAAAGCACCGTCCTCTGCGGCTCCGCCTATCATAAACTATCACACAAAGCAGAATTCTACAGTGGGAGTGTTCGGGGCGCATCGATTTGTGCCCCAAGGACATTCTAAAGGAAGCCAATAAGGCTTCTCAGCCGCAATCACCTGATGTCAAATACATCCTGCTTCCCATAGACACCTGTGTGTCCGGCGCCCCACACTTAAAGGAACACAGTTTTTTTAATGATGACTAGCTTTGGGGGGGGGGGGGGGGGGCGCACTGCTACCCCTATTGACAGGCTGTCACTGGCAGGGACCACGGAGGAAAGAGCAGAAGTGCCCTTTCACATGGATCAGTGATGATGTTTTTCACTTACCGAAAGCACAAGATAAATGCATGATCATTAAATTCTAGGGAACTCTTCATACCGGTCAGTTGCATTTTGTTTTTTAAAAGTCCTGCATGCTGCATTTTTGGTGCTGTAAAAAATACGCGCCAAAAAGGCACCTTCCCATTTAAATTCATGAAAAATGCGGCAAAAAACGCCTTTTTCGGTGCACTTTTTGAGCTGCACCTCCTTTTTTTTGCACAGGTGCAAAATGCACCAAAAACATTGCAAAACACACATGCATTTTTATCACATTTTTGAAAGCAGCTTGAAAGCTCAAATTTGAACCCCTCCCTCCTACCCCCCACTTGCCATCCTGCACGGTTTAGTGGTTCTTACCTGGTGAAGCAAGTTATACTCGCCTCAACCTGGTAATGCACTGTTCAAGTTTTGGCTGGTTCATCAGGAGCAGAATGTGGGTGTCCCTGTCAGGGCCCACCCCCCACCTAGCATCCCACCATTGAAAAAATTGAAGGAGCTTTGTGGGAAATTGTCACCCGAACAGCACCTGCATCTAATCGGATGTGGGCATTCTTTGGGTATTTCGACAGATGGCGGGGCCATCTTTCAAAATAAAATTACTGCAGCAGGATATTCGTCCATCTGTGCTGTGTAGCATGGATGGAGGAATCTGTTAGAATTTGTATGATCAGCTTGAGTCCTTTTATCCAGGTTCCTTGCAGGGGCCACTTCCAGGTACAGGGGCCCGCTGCAGATGATCCATCGCCAGCCGGTCGCCTCATGCTGGTGTCACTCCTCTTCTGGATCCTGTGTGTGTGGGGGGGGGGGGGGGACCCTGCTGCTGGACAGCCAATAGGAAGTGTTCATGTCACACAAACAGTGACCAAGACACTCAATGAAGGACCCCCTTGGATATAAACACGAGAGAATGCTTGGGACTGGAGTTTCATATGACCAGGGCTTTTTTTCAGTGGGAACGTGGGGGAACGCAGTTCCGGCACCTTCAGCATGGGATGTATGTAATGGCAAGGGGTACTAGGAGTGTGCTGAAGGGTCTGTTGATGCTGGCTGCTGAGGGATCTGTGGTCGCTGGGGTATCTATTGTGTGGGGTGCAGGGGAGGTTTATTGTTGCTGGTGGAGGATCTATTGTTGCTGGAGGGGGAGGGGGGGGTTCATTGCTGCAGGGATGGATCTACTGTTGAGGGAGGGGTCTGCTGTTACTGGCTGCTGGGAGATCTATTGTTGCTAGAGTGGGGAGGGGGATTTTTTGTGGCGGCTCTATTGTTGCTGGGGGGGCTCTATTGTTGCTGGGGGGGGCTCTATTGTTGCTGGGGGGGGCTCTATTGTTGCTGGGGGGGGCTCTATTGTTGCTGGGGGGGGCTCTATTGTTGCTGGGGGGCTCTATTGTTGCTGGGGGGCTCTATTGTTGCTGGGGGGGGGCTCTATTGTTGCTGGGGGGGGGCTCTATCGTTGCTGGGGGGGGGCTCTATCGTTGCTGGGGGGGGCTCTATCGTTGCTGGGGGGGGGCTCTATCGTTGCTGGGGGGGGCCTTTATCGTTGCTGGGGGGGGCCTTTATCGTTGCTGGGGGGGGCCTTTATCGTTGCTGGGGGGGGCCTTTATCGTTGCTGGGGGGGCCTCTATCGTTGCTGGGGGGGCCTCTATCGTTGCTGGGGGGGCCTCTATCGTTGCTGGGGGGGCTCTATCGTTGCTGGGGGGGCTCTATCGTTGCTGGGGGAGGGCTCTATCGTTGCTGGGGGAGGGCTCTATCGTTGCTGAGGGGGGCTCTATCGTTGCTGAGGGGGGCTCTATTGGCTGCAGGGGATCTATTTTATTGCTTTTGTTATTATCAGTATCAAATTCCATACAAATTACATGGTTCTGTATTCTCTACTGGAAGGTGGGTGGGGGTGGAACCAAGGGCTGGTGCTCAGAGGTGGGTAGGGGTGGAACGAAGGGATGGTGCTCAGAGGTGGAACCAAGGGATGGTGCTCAGAGGTGGAACCAAGGGATGGTGCTCAGAGGTGGGTAGGGTGGAACCAAGGGATGGTGCTCAGAGGTGGGTAGGGGTGGAACCAAGGGATGGTGCTCAGAGGTGGGTAGGGGTGGAACCAAGGGATGGTGCTCAGAGGTGGGTAGGGGTGGAACCAAGGGATGGTGCTCAGAGGTGGGTAGGGGTGGAACCAAGGGATGGTGCTCAGAGGTGGGTAGGGGTGGAACCAAGGGATGGTGCTCAGAGGTGGGTAGGGGTGGAGACAAGGGATGGTGCTCAGTGGTGGGTAGGGGTGGAACCAAGGGATGGTGCTCAGAGGTGGGTAGGGGTGGAGACAAGGGATGGTGCTCAGAGGTGGGTAGGGGGTGGAACCAAGGGATGGTGCTCAGAGGTGGGTAGGGGGTGGAACCAAGGGATGGTGCTCAGAGGTGGGTAGGGGGTGGAACCAAGGGATGGTGCTCAGAGGTGGGTAGGGATGGAGACAAGGGGTGATATGGAAGGAGGGGAGTACCTGCGCCTATTCCCTGAGAAAAAAAAGCCCTGTATATGACTACAGCTTTAGGTAAGCAAAATAGTTAACATTATCCCAGAGATGGGTTTTAAGCGAATGGAGCATCAAAGCAGATTGAAACGATATAGACACGGCTTTTGTTTTTTTGTTTTTTTTTCCCTTTCAGGCTGCCCATGCTGAGTAATCAAATGTTTTATTGCCCCGAATTAGAAAGCTGCCTGAAGCCGGGAGCTCTAAACACTGCAGATAATTTATTCTGAATGTCTACGCCCAAAGTAAATTGATTATTACAGTGTAACATTAACTTTAGATGATGATGGACTCTTTAGAAACGTTAAAGTGAACTTCCAGCCTAATACACACTGCTGTGCTAGGTTTTTTTTTTTCGTTCAACCCAGTAGGGCCCAGAACCCACGTTTGTGGGAAAACTATAGCGTCTACAAACTATGGTGTGTATATATAGTAGATCTTTCACAGATCTGCTCCTAGATCTTTCAAACATCTAGGAGCAATCATGGGGGTTAACTGAGTGTCTAACAAGTGTAATGTGATTTTCTGATCTGGCTGCTTTTTCCCCCTGCTTTCCAGGGAGAAGAAACAGCCAAGATCGCTGCTTTTTGTAAATACAGAACTGTGTGTGTGTGATTTGACTCAGCCGATCAGCAGGTTTCAGCCAACATCATTGGCTGAAATCTACTGCCAAACTCATGCTGTGTCCAATCACAGCGCGGGTTGGCATGGGGGCGCACACCCCAAACCCAGAAGGCCAGTCATGTACGTGATTGTACCAGTAGCTGCCACCCGCTTGCCATATATTTACTGTGAGCCGCTGGTAGGTGGTTAAAAAGATAATTTTTTAAGCGTTTGCTAGATTTCTGTGTAGAAGTGCAGCTCTTCCTCCTTTTTTTTTGCCTAGGGGAGATTGAAGTTGCGGTCTCCAGTGCCTCTGATGGCACATAGTCGCCATCTGATTCCTCATGTGTGCGGATGTATCACACAAGGGCATTGGAAACCAGCAGAGGTTGAAGTGCGGTAATGATTAAGCGCACCTGAAGTATGTGAAACGCGTCTACCAGCTCTCTGTTTTTGTCAACACTTGGAATGTTCTGAATGAAATAATTTTTTGATCGATTACGGAGTGCAGCCGTTCCTTCTATTATTGATTGTATGCGGAGGCGAGCCGGGGCGGGCTCCTGTTAGATTGGTCAGGCTTCCTATCTCACCTGGAGCAGCGAGTCTTCTTGTTTAGAGGTTGAAGTGTTACTGAACCCACAACAGGAAAATCAATCTGTATGCAGTAGGGTTGCACCGATACTAGTAGTGCAAAACACAACTTGCAAGTCATTTATCAAAATTGTTATACAAATACAAAACTCTGGTAATGGACATATCTCAGAATATTTCATCTGAGTTTGGTACAATTCATTTAAAGCACAAAGTCAATTCTTTAATAGACATCCACATGAATACTCCGACGCGTTTCGACCTGTGCTGTTGCAGTCTTCTTCAGGGGGTTGTATTCTGGTGAAATATATCAAACATTTCAATATAGCCACACCTTGTATCATTTTAGAAACTAAACTTTACCAGAGTTTATTTGTATAACAATTTTGATAAATGACTTGCAAGTTGTGTTTTGCACAATAAATGATTTTATTATACTTTTACTACATTTTCTGTATGAATATATTATAATTGCTGCTAAAAAGCCCCCTGGGGGATTTTCCAATTTTTGTTGTTCTGCAATACTGTTTGGGGTGTGCGGCTGACTCTTATTTCATGTGTTTTTTCTATTGTTTAACCTGATGGATTTTACTTCCTCTTTTGCTCGCTGCAAAGCCTGCAAATGAAAAGCATAATGGCCTAGCATGCATCGCATACTAGCCCATTATGTGCCACTTACCTGCAAAAGAATCCAGCGATGTCCCCTGTGTAGGCAGCGTCCATCTTCTGGCCCCTCCTCCTTCCAGGCCGCGGACTCCGGCTCTGGCCAGAGCCGCGTGACGTCACTCCCGCGCATGCGCACGGGAGCCGCGTTTTAACGGCACATGCTAGGGAAGAAACGGCACTTAGTTTCGTTTCTTCCCTCCGCGCCGTTGGAATTTTCGGCGGACTGCAAGTGAAATATCTCCTAAACGGCGCACGTTTAGGAGATATTTCCACTACCTATAGGTAAGCCTTATTCTAGGCTTACCTATAGGTAGAAGTCCCAAAAAAGTGGGTCTACAACCACTTTCAGCACAGCATTTGATAACTGGGCAGTGCGGGGGTTAACTCCTAATGCCTGCTTCCTGTACAAACGAAGGCCCATCTCCGTGATGTTAAAAGGAAAACTTCAGCCTCATTAAACATTAATGCTCTGTATAATTGCTGCACCAGCCGTTTTGTCATTTAACGTTAATCAAAAAAAAAACAATAATTGCATGTCGATCTGCAGCCACCAGAAAATTAAAATTTCTCTCTTCCTTGAGTCCATGGCCACAGCTCAGGATCCTCACCACAAACCCTCCCCTCCCCCCCTGCTCCTTGGCCCACATCCCCTTCAGATAGCAACACACAGTGCTCCACATTGTAATGCATCCCCAGCAATCCCTGTGGGTTTACTTCACTAGGAGTTTAATCTTGGTGTTTATGTTTAAACATTTGGAGTGATTAGAGTAAAACCTTTCCTTTTTTATTACCACCTCTTTTTAATGGTTGAACACCTGACCATTACACCTACAGTAAGTAGAAAGGTACAGTTGTGCTCACAAGTTTACATACCCTGGCAGAATTTATGATTTCTTGGCCATTTTTCAGAGAATATGAATGAAAACACAAAAACTTTTCTTTCACTCATGTTTAGTGTTTGCCTTTAGCCATTTATTATCAATCAACTGTGCTTACTCTTTTTAGGTCATTAATAACAACAGAAACTACCCAAACGACCCTGATCAAAAGTTTACATAGCCCAGTTTTTATTACCGTGTATTGGCCCTGTTTCGTCACCCATCACATTTGGCTACCTGTCCGACTGCGCATGCGCGACACCGCCATACGCGTTCCAACACTGTGGCGCTCTGCGCAGAATTTTGTGGCCACACCCCTGAGTCCAGGTTCAAGCTCCACCGTCCAAGTGGACATAGAGTTAGATTTATAATTATCCCGAGCGAAGCTGGGCCGTGCCCGAAGCGTGGCGAGTGAAGCGAGCCCCACGAGGGGCCCTGTGGCAAACTGGTGTCTCCCAACAGTGTTGGAACGCATATGGCGGCGTCGTGCATGCGCACCCCAGCGTGTAGCCATATGTGATGGGTCGCCATATCTGACGAAACACCCCCCCCTTTATCATCAATGACAGCTTGAAGTCTTTTGTGGTATTTGTGGATGAGGCTCTTTATCTTCTCAGATGGTAAAGCCACCCATTCCTCTTGGGCAAAAAGCCTCCAGTTCCTGTAAATTCTTGGGCTGTCTTGCATGAACTGCACGTTTTGAGATCTCCCCAGAGTGGCTCAATGATATTGAGGTCAGGAGACTGAGATGGCCACTCCAGAACCTTCACTTTATTCTGCTGTAGCCAATGACAGGTCGACTTGGCCTTGTGGTTTGGATCATTGTTTTATTCTGCTGTAGCCAATGACAGGTCGACTTGGCCTTGTGGTTTGGATCATTGTCATGTTGGCATGTCCAAGTACGTCCCATGAGGAGCTTCCTGACTGATTTTTTTACCCTCATTCATGGATTGCATGAAGGTAAAAAACCTTCAGGCTTTAAAACCACTTTTAGAGAACGCTCTGCAATTTCTTGATGGCTCAGTGCAAGTATGCAAAATAAAATCTATACTTGGAATTCACCTTTAAATTCACCCCAAAGGTGATCGGTTGGGTTGAGGTCCGGGCTCTGTGCAGGACACTCCAGTTCCTCCACACCAAACTGATCACACCATGTCTTTATGGAGCTGGCTTTGTACACAGGGCCTTCCCCAAACTTTCCACATGTCACAATGCGCAATTCTCTAAAATGTCTTTTGTATGTTGTTTTCATTACCAGTTCCTGCATACATCCGAGATCTGTTTTTCTGGTAATTTACCACTCCATCCTCCTGAGCGATGGTCACAAGAGGGATTCTGGAGTCTCCCTACACATGCTGCAGTTCAGTAATAACTTACACCAGGGATATGCAATTAGCGGACCTCCCAGCTGTTGCAGAACTACAAGTCCCATGAGGCATAGCAAGACTCAAGCATGACACCCAGAGGCAGAGGCATGATGGGACTTGTAGTTTTGCAACAGCTGGAGGTCCGCTAATTGCATATCTCTGAAGGTAGAATTGATTTTATTTCATAAGCTCCTTATCATTACTGAATGATTGAGGAAATATTTTTATTTTGGGAACCAGTATAATAATAGACTCTTCCAGAGGAATCTCTTACTCCCCTCCAGTGATTTTGCAAGTTCTACATGTTTCTACATACACCTACTGACCTCCCATTATCTTGATGTCCTAAGGTTGGCATGTATCAATGTATCCTTCATTCGTGGCCATGTTTTTCGAAACTGCAATCGTATTCAGGAAATATTGATCTTGTCCTCAGTTGTGCATTATTTTAATTAGGATGCATTAAGGATACATCTACTGTATCATTCACTTTTTGCCATCTGCAGTGAATTATTGGACTATAAGCCAGACTTTATTTGTCTTTATTTTAATTGTACCCTTTATTGGAAACTTAAACACTTGACTTCAGTCATTTGAAGGGGGGAGGGGTCCATATATTTTTGACCATATATAGCGTGGGTGTAATGGTCAGGTGTCCACAGGAAAATTTGCGGTTTCCCGGTCTCTAAGTCCTCTGTATAGAAGCATGATGAGGCATGCATGTTTTATCATCTGTTTTAGTGGAGGATGTTTTCGCCTTCTTCCATCTCTTTTAGGGCAGATATCTGTCTATGGAAGGGGTGATCAAATTAAAAAAATTAAAATGGTACTCGGGAGCCAGCAGAATTTTTTTTATTTTTTTTTTTTTTAGGTAGTAGCTTCACTGACAACTAGATGACATCAAATTCTGGGCACCAGATGTCATTTTTAATGGAAAACTACCTGATTCCTAGGATTTTTCCAGCCCTGGTCTAAGGCCAACCCAACTTTGTAACCTACTACCCTGTTTCCCCGAAAATAAGACCTACCCTGAAAATAAGACCTACAAGGACTTTAACTAGGGCTTATTTGGGGGGTAGGGCTTATATTGCAGCCATCACCGACAATCATGCTAGGTCTTATTTTCGGGGAAACAGGGTAGTGCCATTGAAGCAGAAAATGTAATAGACATATGTTCTCCTCCCTGCAATGGGCTTCCTGACATGAATTCTGAAGGATCTAGTGTTTCTCAACCAGGGTGCTGCGGCACTGCGGGGTGCCATGTGGTGGTTCCCTGGTGTGCCAAAACCCAGCTTGCCCTGGATCAGAGATGGATGAGAGGACTCTGTGATGGGGAGGACTTTGTGGTAATGGGGTGACTGTCATAAGGGGGGCTCTCATGTATAGGGGGGGAAAATCTGATGGTAAGAGGTGCCTCTGACATTGGGGCGGGGGGGCACCTCTGGTGTGAAGGTAATTTCGTTAGGGTGGTTGTGTGCATTGTCCCAGGTTCAGGTTTGCCATTAGTAAAGAACATTTAAATGTTTTACATTTTAGACTGAGGGACGGCACATTTTGCATACTTTTAAGGGTGCCACCACTGAAAAAGTTGAGAAACGCTGAACTACAGTTAATATGTCTGATTAACCTAAATATATGCCAGTAGATTTGTCAGAGAATCATGCCAGTCAGGATTATTATTTTTATTTTTTATTTTTTAAATTGTATGGAGCCATGGGCCCCTGTATGCTGACAGGTGAGAGGATGGACCAGGTTACACGTTCTATACTGACACAAGCCCCACCTACTCCCCTCCCCCTTCTGCATGCCTCTTATTTTAGCATAGGGGTACTATAGGACATCTACAGCCCAGACAGTTAAGAGACGTAAAGGATTTTTTATTTTTTTTTTCCCCTGAATCATACTTACCTTGGTGGATGCAGCATCGGTCCCCCGGCGCCTCTACACTGAAAATCGAGCGATCTAACACCACCGATCACTCGGTTTTCAGAGCTCTATGAGCAGAGAGCTGTAGACTGTCAGTTAAACATCACAACCGATGTTTAAAAATGTCCCTTTTGCCGCATTTACATGCTGCACTTTTTTTTTTTTTAAATAGTCAAAAATGTATCCCCATTAAAAACGCCTGTAAACAAAACGCGGGCTATACGTGAGTTACCGCGTTTACAAGCTGTTACAGGCATTTGGCGTTTTTAAATGCCTCTGAACATCCGTCCGGAAGGCGTTTTTTTTTTTTTTTTTTTTTTGCTTTCCAAAAATGCTTTTAATCTCGACTGCCTGGAAAAGACTAGAAGACCCCTTTCACACTGGAGCGCCTGTAAAGTACCTGAAAAAAAATGCCTCACCTGCAGTCCCAGTGTGCTTTCACACCCGGGGCGCTGCGCTGGCAGGACGTCCAAAAAAAGTTCTGCAAGCAGCTTCTTTGGGGCCCTTTTAGGAGCGGTGTATACACTGCTCCTAAAGGGCAGCGGCGATTTGCGGGCGCTTTTAACCCTTTATTCGGCCGCTGGCGGGGGGGTAAAAAGCATCCCGCTTGCGGCCAAAAAGCGCCTTTAAACTGATGATAAAGCGCCGGTAAAATGGCCGCGCTGTCAGTGTGAAAGGGCTCTAAACGACTCGGTGTACATGTACTGATAACCTAGACGAGAGTTCAGGGGCAGCTGAAAAAAAAAAACGCCCAACTGCTCCTAAACGTCCGTTTACCAGCAGCAGTTTACGTGAGGCCTTGAGGAAAGTGTTTTCTTTTTGGGAAAGAACTGATATGTATTGATGTTGGCATATTTGATGCCTATAGCAGCACCCTCCTTTCAACTAAACTTAAAATTATTCCTACCATTCACTTTGTACGTTGCCCTTTATATATATATATATATATATATATATATATATATATATATATATATATATATAATATATATATATATATATACCCTGTTTCCCCGAAAATAAGACCTAGCGTGAGTGTCAGTGATGGCTGCAATATAAGCCCTACCCTGTTTCCCCGAAAATAAGCCCTACCCTGAAAATAAGACCTACAAGGACTTTAACTAAGGATGATTTTGGGGGTAGAGCTTATATTGCAGCCATCACAGACAATCATGCTAGGTCTTATTTTCGGGGAAACAGGATATATATATATAGTTGTTATTATCCATTTATTATATTTTATAGGTTAACCTTTAATTTTTTTAGGTTAAACTTAGTCATAAAGTTCGTTACCTGGATAGGTGCCACCTGGAATACATTCATGTAGGTTGTGTAATCTCCAGAGAAGTCATGCTTATCCTTACTGACCTCTCCCATATGCCTCGTATGTCCTGATGCTTTGCTGGCTGCATGCTTGTTTCAGGTATCAAAGACCGAGAAATGAAAACAGTCCTCATACATACAGTGGCTTGCGAAAGTATTCGGCCCCCTTGAACTTTTCAACCTTTTGCCACATTTCAGGCTTCAAACATAAAGATATAACATTTTTATTTTTTGTGAAGAATCACCAACAAGTGGGACACAATTGTGAAGTGGAACGAAATCTTTTGGATTTTTGAAACTTTTTTAACTAATAAAAAAATGAAAAGTGGGGCGTGCAAAATTATTCGGCCCCCTTGCGTTAATACTTTGTAGAGCCACCTTTTGCTGCGATTACAGCTGCAAGTCACTTGGGGTATGTCTCTATCAGTTTTGCACATTTATTTTTATACATTATATACATTTATATCAGTTTTGCTTGTGGCAAACTTTAGACGAGACTTTTTATGGATATCTTTGAGAAATGGCTTTCTTCTTGCCACTCTTCCATAAAGGCCAGATTTGTGCAGTGTACGACTGATTGTTGTCCTATGGACAGACTCTCCCACCTCAGCTGTAGTTCTCTGCAGTTCATCCAGAGTGATCATGGGCCTCTTGGCTGCATCTCTGATCAGTCTTCTCCTTGTCTGAGCTGAAAGTTTAGAGGGATAGCCAGGTCTTGGTAGATTTGCAGTGGTCTGATACTCCTTCCATTTCAAAATGATCGCTTGCACAGTGCTCCTTGGGATGTTTAAAGCTTGGGAAATCTTTTTGTATCCAAATCCGGCTTTAAACTTCTCCACAACAGTATTACGGACCTGCCTGGTGTGTTCCTTGGTCTTCATGAGGCTCTCTGCGCTTTCGACAGAACCCTGAGACTATCACAGAGCAGGTGCATTTATACAGAGACTTGATTACACACAGGTGGATTCTATTTATCACCATCAGTCATTTAGGACAACATTGGATCATTCTGAGATCCTCGCTGAACTTCTGGAGTGAGTTTTCTGCACTGAAAGTAAAGGGGCCGAATAATTTTGCACGCACCACTTTTCAGTTTTCTAATTGCTAAAAAGGTTTAAAATATCCAATAGATTTCGTTCCACTTCACAATTGTGTCCCACTTGTTGGTGATTCTTCACAAAAAATTAAAATTTTATATCTTTATGTTTGAAGCCTGAAATGTGGCAAAAGGTTGAAAAGTTCAAGGGGGCCGAATACTTTCGCAAGCCACTGTACATGTACTTTCAAACTCCAGTCAGCTGCTGCAGCTCCCTTCTATCCAGACAGATTCCCTCTAAAGAGATTCCTCCATCCATTGATGTTCCTCCATTCTTCTCCACTGCTCTTTTCCTCGTTGGGTGCCATGAGGACCCATTCACAACATATCTGTTGAGCTACATAGATATACTCAAGAGAACATGGAAAACATATTATTATTTTTTTTTTTTTTTAACTCCCTTACTACTTTGGAGGTCAAGTCAACACCTAAAAATTGTTGTGTTCCTCAAACCATTCTTGACTTCATCAAACCAGACCACCTTCTTCCATCGCTCCGTGATCCAGTTCTGATGCTCACGTGCCCATTGTAGGCACTTTTGGCTGTGGACACGGGTCAGCATGGGGCACCCTGACCAAGTCTGCAGCTACACAGCCTCATACACAGTAAACTGCGATGCTCTGTGTGTTCTGACACCTTTCTGTCAGAACCAGCATTCACTTTTTCAGCAATTTGAGCTCTTCTACTGTTATGGCCTAAATAGCCCGGACTTCGCTCCCCACTTACATTAGTGAGCCTTGGCCGCCCACGTCCCCGTCCGCTGCTTCACTGGTTTTCCTTCCTTGGACCACTTTTGCTTGGTACTGGCCACTGCAGACCGGGATCATCCCACAGGGGCTGTCGTTTTTAGAGATGCTCTGACCCAGTCGTCTAGGCATTACCATTTGGCCCTTTTCAAAATCACACATATCATTACGATTGCCCCCTTTTTTTTTTTTTTTTTTTTTTTCTTTTTTGCTTTCAACACATCAACTTCAGGGACAACATGTTCACTTGCTGCCTAATTGATCACACCAATTTTCAGTTTCCATTGTAACGAGATAATCAGTGTGATCCACTTTACCTGTCAGTGGTTATAATGGTATGGCTGAACGGTGTACGCCACCGCATATCATAGACTTGAATAAAATATACAGCATAACTATATAAAATATAGTTGGAAAATTTTATTAAGCATTTATAATTTGATGTTTTTTTTTAGCACCTATCACTTATTGGATATTCAGTTTTCAATTACGGCCCATCACGTTTATATTTATTGATCATCCAGTCAGCAGGGTGGGAGGTTGATCTTCGCGCACCATTATATTTGATTTTCACTTTTAGACACGGTTTAGAACACTACTAGATTGGTTGCAGCTTGTATCATTTAGTTATTTCTCACTATTTACATTACCTAATTATTCATATCAGCGCTTTAGTATTTCTCTATATACATTGAATAAAATGTCATTTTGTGATGCCTCGATAAAGTAAAAAAAAAAAAGGAAAAGTGAAGAGTGTGATGTGTTTACAACGCATTGCACTTCCCCTCGTTGCTCCTATACCAGGGATATGTAATTAGCGGACCTCCAGCTGTTGCAGAACTACAAGTCCAATGAGGCATAGCAAGACTCGGACAGCCACAAGCATGACACCCAGAGGCATGATGGGACTTGTAGTTTTGCAACAATTAGCGGACCTCCAGCTGTTGCAGAACTACAAGTCCCATGAGGCCTAGCAAGACTCTGACAGCCACAAGCATGACACCCAGAGGCAGAGGCATGATGGGACGTGTAGTTTTGCAACAGCTGGAGGTCCGCTAACTGCATATCCCTGTCCTATACGATACAAGCCCTTGTGAATGAGCCTGGAGTCTAAATCCTGTGTAAGCTCTGTGTCAGAGCTTACACTGGGGGGTTAATGATTTTCCGTCCCTCAACACATTACGATTGGTTGCCCAGACAAGAGGAGGAGGTCACAAGTTTCCCCATAGTTAGAAGTGGTGGGTATTTCTAAGGTTTCCCACGGGCTAAATAAATGAGTGGCAGGGAGGTGTGACAAAGGTATCAGTTGGTGGTGAAGGTCGGGTAATATGAAGAGAATTGGTCACTTTGTCCTGAATATTGCAATGTGACAGGTTCTCTTTATATATGAAATCCTTTCTCACAGTAATAAGTCTGCAGAGCACCTGTCCCCCTCCCCCTCCCTACTCCTTCCCTGACAAGCACTATAATGACTAGTGACTTACAGGTGTATATTAGAGCATGTCAGGTGTCAGCATGCCCGGCAATTCCCCCACTGGCAGCCCATTGCTGGGACTTGTAGTTCCAGTACAGCAGGTGTGAGCAGGTTGAACTGGTGTTATCTGATTAACAAGTCCCAAGGCAAGAAGTGATTTTAGGTGATGACAGCATAGCCGGGTACACAGATAATGATCCTGAGAAGCGCTGGGACACCTGGAGCAGCTGTTCTCCTCCTACGTTCTCCTATATTCTCTTCACATTAAGGAGCTAGGCGAACGCTCGGCCGTAAGCTATGCAGCAGTCGCCATAAAAAAAACGCATACTGTCTATGGGCCTGATGTATTCTAGTGTCAGTACTAAGAGCTGACATTTATTTTCCTGCAGCCACCAACCATGTTTAACCACCACCCAGGCCAAGTCTGAGATTTCTGTCATACATGTAAAAAAAAATAAAAAAAACATAATTTTTTTTTTTTTTGCTAGAAAATGACTTGAACCCCCGAACATATTTTTTGTAACGTTTAAAAAAAACAAAACATTTATTTATTTTACTTACTTACTTACTTTACTTTTTTATTTATTTTTTCACTGTTTAAAAAAAAAAAAAAATGTGATCACTTTTATTCCCATTACAAGGAATGTAAACATCCCTTGTAATAGAAAAAAGCATGACAGGTCCTTTTTAAATATGAGATCTGGGGGTCAAAAAGTGCTCAGATCTCATATTTGGACTTAAATGCAAAAAAAAATAAAAATTTTGTCAGTTGAAAAAATGACAACAAAAAAAAGGCCCTTTAGGACGTATGGGTGGAGCTGACGTTATGACGTCGCTTCCGCCCTCCTATGGTATGGAGACGGGTGGGGGGGGGCCATCTTCCCCTCGCTCGTCTCCATACCACAGACATCACAGGTCCCGATCGCCTCCGCCACTTACCGGAGCTGTCGGTAGTGACGGAGGCAAACGGGATCTGTCATGTCTGTGGTATGGAGTCGAGTGAGGGGAAGAGGGTGTGGGAGAGCGGCGGGAGGGGGGGGTTGCACCTCCCCCGATGCCGATAACGGTAATCTCGCGGCGAATCCGCTGCAGAGACCACCATTATCGTAAACACGACCAGCTCCTGAAAAGATGGATACCTCGGTTGCGGCAGCAGCTACTGCCGTTACCGGGATATCCATCTTTAAAGTGCCGACGTATATGTACAAGAGCCGGTCGGTAAGTGGTTAAAAAAATTTTTTTTTTTTTTTACTTTTTTATATTTACACTGTCCCTTTTTAAAAATACATTTCTTGGATCGCTTTTAAACATCCCTTGTAATAGAAAAAAAGCATGACAGGTCCTCTTTAATGTGTGATCTGGGGTCAAAAAGACCTCAAATCTTACATTTACACTTAAAAAGCAATAACAAAAAAAAAAAAAAATGTCCCTTTTAAGGCCGTTGGGTGGAAGTGACGTTCGACGTCGCTTCCGTCATCCAATGGCACAGAGTCAAGTGGGGGGGGGGCCATCATTCCCTCGCCTGACTTCCTGTCCATCAGGGGAAAGCATCGGATCGCCTCTGCTGCTACCGACGGCTCCGGTAATCGGCTGAGATGACCGGGACGCGACAGGAGGGGGGGGGACCCCTCCCGTCACCAATTTTTTTTTAAAAGTGATCTGGTGGCGAATCCGCCACGGAGATCGCTTTTATCTCAAAGCGGACCGCCCGCTGTGAATAAAAATACCGGGGTTATGGCATCTATCTGCTGCCATAACAACAGTATTCAACGTCAAAGTAGCGACGTGTATATACACGGTGGGCGTTCCGGAAGTGGTTGACAAAAAAAAAAGAAAACCTGGAAGCTGATTCTGTTTTCTATGTAGAGCTGCACCAGATTTTGCACGCTCCGGTTTTAGGAAATAAACCCCATTTGTGCTATAAGGCCCCATTCACACCTGAGCATTTTGTAGCTTGAAGCCTGAAGCTACAAAAAAGCGCTGGAGGGGGAAAAAAAATTAATAATCAATAATTCAGAGACAGTTCACATCTCCACTCCAAAACGCCTGAAGCTCAAAGAAGTTCTGGAACTTTTTTTTTTTAGGCAGATTTGGGCGTTTTTCTACTTTTTTTTTACATTGGTGACCTGTACAGAAAAATGCGGCAAAAATCGCGAGACTTTCTGCCTGAAAACACTATGCTCAGGTGTGAATGGGGCCTTAGAGGGACTTTCCATTCGCTCCCCATGTCGGGTGACATTGTGACCGTCTCAGAAGGGTCATCATGTCCTTTGTCTACATAAGCTGGCCATAGTTTGAAAGGATTTCGAACGAAAATTCTTAGGAAAAAGTTCAAAAAAGTTTGTTTATATTTCTAAATATTAGTGGAGTCAAATTGACGTTCATGAATATCTTACAGTGTATGTGGTTTTCATAAGGTAAAGGTCCATTCATTCCAAAAAAAGCATGCTAAAAGTAAACAAAATCTTTCGGGCGACAAATGTTCTTTATTTTTTTTTCGTACAAATTTTTCCAAGAATTTAAAATTCTATCCCTCTATGGGCCAGCTATAGCCTGAGGCTGACGGGAGAGTGTCTGTCCGTCTTCTCCTCTTCTTCTGTCATCTTACCTGTTATTGTCTGGTCTGCACAACAGCTGAAAGCCGAACAGGATTTCGGTGTTAAAGCGGGGTTCCGCCTAAAAAAAAAAAAGACTAATACTTGCAGCTGCTGACTTTGAAAATGAGGACACTATTAGCAGTGGAGTTTATGGGCCGTTTTCTAAACGCCATAAAATCGTGTTTGGGAGTCGTTTTTCTGACCATAAAAAAAGACGAACGCTGATAAACATCGATAAACGCTCAAAAACGTGGCTCACCAGCATTTTTTAACGTTTTTGATTGACTGAAAAATAAAAAAAGCTAAAAACCGCGGAAAACCGCTAATAAACGCTATTGCAAAAACATTGAAAGACTTACTGCAAAGCTACTGGTGTTTTTTATAATGTTATTTTAACGTCCAGTGTGCATGGAGCCTTACCTGTCCAGGGCGCCCGCGATGCCCTCACCTGAAGCCGATCCGTCCCCTCGACTCCGGGTGGGGGGGGCGCGGGCATTGCTAGTAAGGGAATCAGGAAGTGAAGTCGCGCTGCGGGTTCTGAGGGGTCCCTGCAGTCTTCTGGGACCTGTGTGTCTCCAGAAGACAGTAGGGGAGGGCGGAGGACATGGCGTAGATCGCTGCGGATTCTGCGTCGATCTTTCGTCGGAAGTGGGAGCAAATACCTTTATTAGACAGGTATCGGGCCCCCCCTTCCCCCCCTGAAAGGTGCCAAATGTGACACTGGAGGGGGGGGGGGATCCGGACAGCAGAAGTTCCATTTTTGGGTGGAACTTCGCTTTAAGGCCTGTACACACGATCAGAAAATCGCCCGATGAACGATCTTCCATTTGTAGCTGATCGTTAGTACGGTGCTTTCAACAGCCGATTCCGAATTTTGGGACGACAAAAACTGCATGTGCAGGCTCTAAAATGTTTGTCGTATGTGAACACGGCGTTC
>JBBGZY010003575.1:0-62424 GCA_037952925.1 Lithobates clamitans
GTACTCATCAGAGAGGGACACTCAGTTCCAGAGACTCTACTCTCATCCCGGACTTCAGTTCTATATAAGGGTAGAGGAAACTCCAATTTCTACTGGGAGAAGAGGAGCTAACGGTAAAAATTGCTGCCCAATATGTGACAGCGTGTCACCAACTGAGAGGGACATGAAAGACTGAGGACTTAAAAATCCTTTGACAGGAAAGAGAGGGGACAGGAAAGAGAGAGGACAAGAGAGAGAGAAGACAGGAGAGAGAGAACGAGAGAGAAGACAGAAGAAAGACAGGGGAGAGAAGACAGGAGAGAGACAGGAGAGAGAGAGAGAGAAGACAGGAGAGAGAGACAGGAGAGAGAGAGAGAAGACAGGAGAGAGAGACAGGAGAGAGAGAGAGAGAGACAGGAGAGAGAGAGAGAGAAGACAGGAGAGAGAGACAGGAGAGAGAGAGAGAGAGAAGACAGGAGAGAGAGACAGGAGAGAGAGAGAGAGAGAGAGAGAAGACAGGAGAGAGAGACAGGAGAGAGAGAGAGAGAGAAGACAGGAGAGAGAAAGAAGACAGGAGAGAGAGAGAGAAGACAGGAGAGAGAGACAGGAGAGAGAGAGAGAGAAGACAGGAGAGAGAAAGAAGACAGGAGAGAGACAGGAGAGAGAGAGAGAGACACACACAAGAGGGAGACAGACACAAGAGAGAGAAGACAGGAGAGAGAGAGAAGACAGGAGAGAGAGACAGGAGAGAGAGATAGACACGAGAGGGAGACAGACACGAGAGAGAAGACAGGAGAGAGAGAGAAGACAGGAGAGAGAGAAAGAGAGAGGGGGGAGAGAGGGAGAGAGAGAAGACAGGAGAGAGAGAGGAGAGAGAGAAAGAAGACAGGAGAGAGACAGGAGAGAAGACAGGAGAGAGAGAGAGAGAGAGAGAGAGAGGGGGGGGAGGGAGGGAGAGAGAGAGAGAAAGAGACAATGAGAGAGAGAGAAGTTAGGAGAGAGAGAGAAGACAGGAGAGAGAGAAGACAGGAGAGAGAGAGACACACACACTCAGGGAGAGAAGGGAAGATACATCAAAAAGAGAGAGAGAAGAGAGAGAGACAGGAGAGAGGGAGGAGACAGACACTCAGAGAGAAAGGGGAAGATACATAGAAAAAGAAAAAAAAGAGAGAGAGAGACAAGAGAGAGATCCCTTTCACACAGGGGCCGCATTCCCATAGACACACTCCTAAACCTTGTGGACGGCCTTCCCAGAAGAGTTGAAGCTGTTACAGCTGCAAAGGGTGGGCCAACTCAATATTGAACCCTACGGACTAAGACTGGGGTGCCATTAAAGTTCATGTGTGTAAGGGCAGGTGTCACAATACTTTTGACGATATCATGTATTTAATGGTATACTCTATGTCCCAATGCATCCATGTGCATGAGCCCTAAAATCACCTGCATTTACATGCACTTATACGTATTCAGAGTATCTACTTTGCCCCTGGAAGCTCTGATTTTTTTTTCTAAATGCAGCTAAACTGAATGCATCTAAATGCAGGTATGACTGTATATGTACAGTGGGGACGGAAAGTTTTCAGACCCCCTTAAATTTTTCACTCTTTGTTATATTGCAGCCTATTTTTGCAGATTTACTAAAAAAGAAAAACTGAAATATCACATGGTCCTAAGTATTCAGACCCTTTGCTCAGTATTTAGTAGAAGCACCCTTTTGATCTAATACAGCCATGAGTCTTTTAGGGAAAGATGCAACAAGTTTTTCATACCTGGATTTGGGGATGCTCTGCCATTCCTCCTTGCAGATCCTCTCCAGTTCTGTTAGGTTGGATGGTAAACGTTGGTGGACGGCCATTTTTAGGTCTCTTAGAGATGCTCAATTGGGTTTAAGTCAGGGCTCTGGCTGGGCCATTCAAGAACAGTCATGGAGTTGTTGTGAAGCCACTCCTTCGTTATTTTAGCTGTGTGCGTAGGGTCATTTATTTAGTTGGAAGGTAAACCTTCGGCCCAGTCTGAGGTCCTGAGCACTCTGAAGAAGGTTTTCGTCCAGGATATCCCTGTAATTGGCCGCATTCATCTTTCCCTCGATTGCAACCAGTCGTCCTGTCCCTGCAGCTGAAAAACACCTCCACAGCATGATGCTGCCACCACCATGCTTCACTGTTGGGACTGTATTGGACAGGTGATGAGCAGTGCCTGGTTTTCTCCACACAAACCGCTTAGAATTAAGGCCAAAAACTTCTATATTGGTCTCATCAGACCAAAGAATCTTATTTCTCACCATCTTAGAGTCCTTCAGGTGTTTTTTTAGCAAACTCCATGCGGCTTTGATGTGTCTTGCACTGAGGAGAGGCTTCCGTCAGGCCATTCTGCCATAATGCCCGACTGGTGGAGGGCTGCAGTGATGGTTGACTTTCTACAACTTTCTCCCATCTCCCGACTGCATCTCTGGAGCTCAGCCATAGTGATCTTTACCTCTCTCACCAAGGCTCTTCTCCCCCAACAGTTTGGCCGGACGGCCAGCTCTAGGAAGGGTTCTGGTCGTCCCAAACGTCTTCCATTTAAGGATTATTGAGGCCACTGTGCTCTTAGGAACCTTAAGTGCAGCAGAAAGTTTTTTGTAACCTTGGCCAGATCTGTGCCTTGCCACAATTCTGTCTCGGAGCCCTTCAGGCAGTTCCTTTGACCTCATAATTCTCATTTGCTCTGACATGCACTGTGAGCTGTAAGGTCTTATATAGACAGGTGTGTGGCTTTCCTAATCAAGTCCAATCAGTATACTCAAACACAGCTGGACTCAAATAAAGGTGTGGTGTAGTGGGTAGCACTCTCGCCTAGCAGTAAGAAGGGTCACTGGTTTGAATCCCAACCATGACACTACCTGCCTGGAGATTGCATGTTCTCCCTGTGCCTGCGTGGGTTTCCTCCGGGTACTCCGGTTTCCTCCCACATTCCAAAGACATGCTGGTAGGTTAATTGGATCCTGTCTAAATTGTCCCTAGTATGTATGAATGTGAGTTAGAGACCTTAGGTTGTAAGCTCCTTGAGGGTAGGGACTGATGTGAATGTACAATGTATATGTAAAGCGCTGCGTAAATTGACGGCGCTATATAAGTACCTGAAATAAATAAATAAAATAAAATAAAATAAAAGGTGTAAAACCATTTCAAGGATGATCAGAAGAAATGGACAGCACCTGAGTTAAATATATGAGTGTCACAGCAAAGGGTCTGGATACTTAGGACCATGGGATATTTCAGTTTTTTCTTTTTTAATAAATCTGCAAAAATGTCAACACTTCTGTGTTTTTCTGTCAATATGGGGTGCTGTGTGTACATTAATGAGGAAAAAAATTAACTTAAATGATTTTAGCAAATGGCTGCAATATAACAAAGTGTGAAAAATTTAAGGGGGTCTGAATTTTTTCCGTTCCCACTGTATATATATATATAAGTACAAATAATATAATTTCAAATCATTATGGGATCATATACATGATTGCCTTAGAACACGTGCCCCATGATGTACAGCAACACGTGTTACATTCCTCCGGTACCCCAATGCACAAGGCAACGCACATGTTTCAAATTTCATGGCATGTCTGATTTTCAGGATGTTTTGGTGCGATTGGCAGCCCATTGGTTTCAATAGGGTAGTTTAACACAACACATGTGCAACATAGCATGCATTAAGGACCCTGAGAAAGTATATGGCCTGGATCTGAGTGAAACTAACAGCAGAGCCAGCATTACTGTGGCGTTTAGAAGAGGCGGGGTCTGTACCCGAGTCTTTATTAGGGTGATTGTTTAATAAGAAATATCACTTACTGGATTGGAGGGTTGGGGCCGTAGAGTGTGCCTTGTGGTATATGGAGACGAGGGTAAACTTGTCAGAGCTCTTTCAACATTGGCCAGGCTTCTCCCATCCTCCATCAGCTGGGTATTTTTGTCTCTTGGCGCTTAATGCTTGGGTTGATGTATTTTTATTCGGTGGGTGTTATTTGTACCTAAGCTTAGACTCACTATTCAGTGTCCTGGTCCTTTATTTTATCTTGTCATAGCAGCTGTCAGGGGGTCTTTGGGTGTTTGAAAGGGGTGCTGGTTCAAAATGTTGGAGAATTATGGGTTGGGCCCATCATAGGTATGGGTGTCCCTTAATAATACATTGATGTGGTGCTACTCTCATAGGAGCCGCAGGAACATTACCCAGGTATTCTCCAGATATTTTGCCCTGAAGCCAGGCGCACAAGCTCAGTCACACATCTCCTCAATGACCACTCTAGAGGTGTTTTTATTTTTGGAGAAATTGGATAGGGTTCAGGAAATTTGAGTGGGATACTCCAAAAACAAGAACTATTTACAACTTGAGGACTATGCATTCTTTCTGGAAAAAAACTGTAGTAAAGTCCATGCTTGCAACAAACAGTGGACTTAGCTTTTGTGATAGTATTGGTAGTAGTTACTTTCTTTAGAACCACAAGACCAGAATCCCTTTATAGAAGATTGGGTGGACTAAGCTCTTCAGGACATCAGCTGGTGTCCCCTTTAACAGACTCTCTAGCACCAGGGGGGTGGCAGCAGCCCAAAAGTCTCTAAGATCTCTCACAACCGTATGTACTCACTCAAGGCCCAAGGACAACTGGTTGCCTCCTCCCAACTTCCAAGTGATGCCTATCTCTAGTGACATCAGACCACATTTTCAGCATAGAACCTCTCAGTCAGCTCTCTGTGGTTTCAACTTCCAAGCCCTCAGGTCACCCACCTGAGGCTTCATGAACATTAAGCACACGGCAGCATTGCCCTGGAGGGAAGCAAGCCCCCCAGACTGGACCGATACTCTTCTGCAAAAGACTCCAGCTCAGTGCGCTCAAAGAATATATACAGTCTCCCAGCATGCCACCAGGGCCCAGCTCCCTGGGATTGGCCAGGGCTGTATAAATTTTCATGTTGCCATCTGCACAGCTCCACACCTATGATTCAGAAAGTTCTCACAGATTCTCTGGACAGCAGGGGAAGCAGTCTAGCAGCAGCTGAGACAGCTGAGCAGACCTAACTAGTCATTGCAGCTGCCATGCAGATACCATGTGACAGCTAAAATTACCTATCAAAAACACAACTTCACAAAACACAGTGAGCCAACACTAAATCTATCTATCTAATCGCAGCACCTATCTTGGAGGGTGCTACATTGGTAACATTGGGGTTTAGTAGGGTTGTATCTGGGAGTAGGTTTGTGGTTGTCCCCGAGGCAGTGTAGTAGCAGCAGGGGGCCTTTTTTTATTGGGTGGTAGATACAGACGGTTTTGTTATACAGTAACCAGCCACTTTATTAGGTACACCTGTTTAATTGCTTGGGAACACAAATTGCTAATCAACCAATCACATGGCAGCAACTTAATCCATTTAGGCATCTGGATGAGGTGAAGACAACTTGCTAAAGTTCAAACCGAGCATCTGTTGGCTGTTGGTGCCAGATGGATTGGTCTGAGTATTTCACAAACTGCTGGGATGATCCCGCACAACCATCTCTAAGGTTTACAGAGAATGGTCCAAAAAAGAGAAAATATCTAGTGAGAGGCAGTTGTGTGGATGAAAATATATACAACAGAATGATGTAGGGCAACTTACAAAAAATAACCACAATATAATAAAAGTTCAAACAATTGGGGGGGGGGGGGGGGGGCGTAACTAGCCGCGGACTGAGATGGCCACTTGATCCCTCAGCTCCACTCAGCTGTGGGACAAAACGCAATGCACAGCACTTAATCCAGGCTCTTCCCCCCTCTCTGCCTCACCAGAGGGGAGCGGAACCATCGGGCACCCGATCGGCATGTCCAGGAGTGGACACACCAGCCTCCACAAGCCGCGCCACCTCGTAGACTATTTCAGCAGAGCTGACAACCCAAGATGGTGCCGGCGCGGAGCTGCACACCACACTGCCTGAAGCCGGGAGCCCACAGGAAAACTTCCCTGAGGAGATGTACAGCACAGCCCCTGCAGAGGAATCCTCTCAGCCCTCGCCCACTGACAGAGGTAACAGAGCCGCTCAGTCTCCAGTCCTCTCACCTGCTAAAGCTCCCCTGCCTAAAAAGCAGCACTGGGATCCCCCAGCAACTGCAGGCCATGAACTGCCATGCTCTGATTCACTAGTCACACTGCCTGCCTCTGACCAGCCAGCATCTGAGCATACACTTAAAGGGGCTGTAAAGGTAAAAATTTTTTCACCTTAATGCATTCTATGCATTAAGGTGAAAAAACTTCTGACAATACCGCCGCCCCTAGCCCCCCCGTTTTACTTACCTGACGCCTCGAAAGTCAGCTTCTCGTTCCCGACATCTATTCCTCCGCTCACCCTGGCCGCTGATTGGCTACAGTGGATGGATTGGAAGCAGCGCAGCAATTGGCTCGCGCTGCTGTCAATCACATCCAATGACGCGGAGCGCTGGGGGGCGGGGCCGAGTGATACAGTGAGCGGCTATAGCCGCCGGCTGTATCACGGGAGCGCGCCCGCAAGCACTAACCACCATGCGAGGGAGCTCGCATTAAGGTGGTTAATGCTTGCGGGGAGGAGCTGAAACAGCCGCCGAGGGACCCCAGAAGACCAGGTTCGGGGCCACTCTGTGCAGAACGAGCTGCACAGTGAAGGTAAGTATAACATGTTTGTTATTTAAAAAAAAAAAAAAAAATTTACCTTTACAACCCCTTTAAGCTCATGCTGTTATCATTACAACATGATATCCGCAATGAATTACGATCCTCGATCTCCATACTACATTCTAGAATAGACCAAGTAGAAGACCGCACTGATGATATTGAAAAACAGCTCACTGAGCACACTGCGGCCTATAACGAAATGGCGGATGCCCATGATCACTACACTGAGGAGATTCAATATCTGCAAGCCAAAGTCGCAGATTTAGAAGATCACTCAAGGAGGAATAAAATTAAATTCAGGGGGGTACCGGAATCTGTTAAACCTCCAGAACTGATCCCCTACATTCAACAATTATTCCTCACGTTTATACCTCAACTGCACCAAGCTGACATGGTTATTGACCGGGCACATCGCCTTGTCAAACCCAACCACCTCCCTGCGTCTGTGCCTAGAGACGTACTTGCACGCATCTATTTCTTTCAAGTGAAAGAAAAGATCATGGCGGCTGCCAGATCCACCTTTCCGCTACCTGACCATTACTCCTCTGTGTCCTTGTACACTGACATCTCTGCTGCCACTGCTCAAAAGCGAAGAGAATTTTCACAGACCACCGCAGTCCTCAGGAAGAACAATATCCCATACAAGTGGGGCTTCCCTACCAAACTGGTAGTCACACACCAGAACCAGAGTACCACCATCTTTACTCCCAAAGATGGCATCAAGCGAATCCTCAACTGGGGCCTAATCACCGCACCGCCACCTGAACCACTACCTCAGCGGCCCCCAATATCAGCTCAAGATCCCAGGCGTCATACTCCTACTACCACCCGGAGGTAAAGACTACCTATGTCTCCACTCCTTTAAACCAGCAAGTGCCCCTTGGAAATTTTTGAGACATCGAACTTGCACCACCACACCTCAATTTTGTCCCTGATGAGCGTACCAATACATACACTCTTTACTCTTTCCCCCAGAGAAGGAAAAGTGCCAAGCACTTGAAAGACCCTTTGTTGCGTCTTTTTTTTTTCTTTTGTTTTATATCAAGTTCATAGTTTACCATTGTTTCTCACAGGTTTTATCTACTGCAGTATTATATCTTTGGTTGCCTTTAGATTATTGGCTAAGTTTTGACTACTGTGACTCTTAATTGCAGGTCTACCCCTCACACACACCCCTCTACATACCCACTAACAACGTGCAACCCACACCCTCCCCCTCTCCCACCGAATATCCACCTTTGTAAATGTCAATCACCTTCACATCCATTAACGCAAAGGGCTTAAACTCCCCTTACAAAAGACCTTTACTGTGGAAAGAAGCATTAACCCACACCTCGGACATATTATGTGTACAGGAAACCCATTTTACTTCCAGCAAACCCCCCTCCTGTTCCCACAAGCAATACCCACACTGCTACTTTGCCAACACCGCCAAGAAAAAATCAGGTGTTATGCTTGCCATACGCTCCATGGTCTCATTCCAACCACTACACACTGACATAGATCCTGATGGCAGGTTCATAATCTTGAATGCCACTATCAACAACCAGACCATTACCCTTGCTAACATCTATTCCCCCAATACTAATCAACACTGCTTCTACAAAACCCTGTTAAAGAAGCTAGAACCCTTCAAACAAGGCCCCTTGATCATCTGCGGTGACTTCAACCAAATTGTTGATGCCTCACTAGACACTTCTAATCCTGCCTGTAAATGCTCCACCTCTCTCTCCTCCCTGCTCCACTCGGAAGACCTCTATGATCCCTGGAGATGCCATCATGGCACGAAAGAGATTACATCTTTTTCTCCCACACACACACAACATGCCTACTCTTGGATAGATCTCTTTTTGACTGACAAGCACACCCTGCAATTGGTCCAGGATACTAAAATTGGGCTTATCACGTGGTCTGACCACGCGCCCATCTCCATGAGGCTGGTTCCAGCACTCACAAAAAAAAACAATACCATCTGGAGGCTTAACACCTCTATTATTGCATGCCCGCTGTATCAAAAACAGATTCCATCCGAGTTACAACAATATTTCACGACCAATGATGGATCAGTGGACAACCTCACCCAACTACTATGAAATGCCCACAAAGCCTACATCAGAGGCCTCCTAATCAAATTAGGGGCCCAGGAGAAAAAACAATATAATACCACCACGAACAAACTCCTAGATTAAATACATTCTCTCGAACTGGCTAATAAGCCCCAACCCTCCCCTCTACTCAGCTCCGAACTACAAACAGCTAGACAGCCCCTCAGTGATCACCTCCACACAAACTTCGACTACCACCTCAAACGCCTCAACCTACAATCCTACTCACAACACAACAAACCTGGGGCATACCTAGCTAAACAACTCAAACGCAAACTAACACAAACTAAAATCCCGTTCCTTACCGACCAACATGGCATAAAACACACTAACCCTAAAGACATTATGGACCAATTTAGTTCTTATTACTCCAAACTATACAACCTCACCAGTTCTAGCTCTGCCTTACCACCCTCCTCCTCCGATATAAATGATTTCCTCGCCAGCCATCACCTTTCCACACTGTCACAGGAACAAGTTCTCCAACTTTCCTCCCCGTTCTCCCAATTGGAAGTTGCATGGAACCCCTAGCCCAATCAATTAGAAACAACCCACTAATCTCAGGAATAGCAATAGCAAACGAAACACACAAAATTGGCCTATACGCGGGTGATGTTATCATCTCTCTAACTGACCCTGTCACCTTACTCCCCAGTACCCTGGGAGGGAATATTTCACTTTAAGCATCATTAAAATCACTGCTCCCGAAAAAATGTCCGTTTTTATAACTTTTTTTTTGCATTGATACATGTCCCCTGGGGCAGGACCTGGGTCCCCAAACCCTTTTTAGGACAATAACTTGCATATTAGCCTTTAAAATTAGCACTTTTGATTTCGAACGTTTGAGTCCCATAGACTTTAATGGGGTTCTAAAGTTTGCGCAAACTTTCGGCCCGTTCGCAGGTTCTGGTGTGAACCGAACCGGGGGGTGTTCCGCTCATTCCTAGTCATAACCACCTTCATATGGGGCGGCAAACGATTTTGACTTAAAAGCATCACTCTATGCAAGACAGTCACTGCTGGAGGGATGGGAGCACCAGACTTAACGGCCTACTATAAAGCAACATTACTTGACCAAGCCAAAACTTGGTGGAACACTACTCGACAAACCACATGGTTACAAATAGAACAAGCGGCACTCACCTCCCACCCCAAACTGATCCTGTGCGTCCTTTTCCTGCAATATCATGAGACTCACTCATTCCTTGACACTATTAATGCTACCATCCGAATATGGAAAGCCACCATGCAAGCCTCTAAGGGTATCCCACTATGCCTACTGAAACATATACCACTGGAAGCCCTCCACATCCTCACCCCTGACATCAATGTCACTGAGTGGATCAGCATCGGAAACCTTTACCAGGGTTCCACCCTCAAGTCGTTCCAAAGTCTTCAAGCCACCTTTCGCATAGGACATAAGGACTTTTTCAAATATCTTAGGACATGCTCAATTCTCTCCAAGATACAATGGTCTGAAAACTTACTGCCTTGGCACGTATTGGCATTTTTCAACCTCAATGCACCCCACCAACGTGGAATCTCGTTCTGCTACAAACTCCTCACCGAAACCTGCCCTGCATCAAAATCCCCCATGATGCTAAAATGGGAACAATTACTACGACGCTCCTACACTCCCCAGCAATGGCATAGCTCACTCCAAGCACCTCTAAAAATCTCCAGATGCCCACTCCACTGGGAAACAGTCCAAAAAATATACCATAACTGGTACCTCACACCAACCAAACTTGCCCGTATATACCCAACTACAACCAATTTTTGTTGGAGAAATTGTGGATCCCCAGACACCTCACTCCACATATGGTGGGACTGCTCAATCCTAACCACGCTATGGACTATGCTCTCTAAACTTCTTCTCTCCATTCTACCAGTTCCTGTATCCCTAACTCCACAAATGGTACTATTGGGCCTTGACATGGAACTTTGGCCTCGATCCTCATGCACTTTCTCCCATGTACTTATCACTACATGCTTAGCCATTGCCAAGAACTGGAAATCCCTGCATCTCCCCTCCAGCTCGGAAATAACTACTTTCCTGAATAGCCATTGCCGGATGGAATTCATGCACGCCAAAGCCCACCTACAAATTCCTAGATTCCAAACAAACTGGGACCTTTGGCTTAAACACCCTAAATGCATACCCCCCATGAACGAACTCCCACACAACTGACACCCCTACCCTGTAAGCATCCGAATGATGTAACCTTGTTCACATGTTTTGCTCCTCTCAGTTAGCACAATGTTTACCGTTGTTGTTACTTACTAAGGCTCACAGCTGTACTATGCTACTTCCCCCAACCCTAGGTAGACCTTCGCTGCTATACTGAATCGAATACTACCTGTATATTTCTATGTAAATTACTGTTCGCTTGTAACTTCCTCAATATGTATACTCACAATAAACTTGAGTTTCAAAAAAAAAAAAAAAGTGCAAACAATTGTGCAAGAAATGTGCAAGAAAAAGTCTACAGTATATACAGTATATTTAATCCAATGTATATTCTAAAATATCAAAGAAGGGAAAGATAAAGTGCAAACAATTGTGAAAAAATATATGTATGTACAAAAAAATAGTCCAATGTACAGTGCGGATGAAAAGTATTCAGACCCCCTTAAATTTTTCACTCTTTCTTATATTGCAGCCATTTGCTAAAATCATTTAAGTTCATTTTTTTCCTCATTAATGTACACACAGCACCCCATATTGACAGAAAAACACAGAATTGTTGACATTTTTGCAGATTTATTAAAAAAGAAAAACTGAAATATCACATGGTCCTAAGTATTCAGACCCTTTGCTCAGTATTTAGTAGAAGCACCCTTTTGATCTAATACAGCCATGAGTCTTTTTGGGAAAGATGCAACAAGTTTTTCACACCTGGATTTGGGGATCCTCTGCCATTCCTCCTTGCAGATCCTCTCCAGTTCTGTCAGGTTGGATGGTAAACGTTGGTGGACAGCCATTTTTAGGTCTCTCCAGAGATGCTCAATTGGGTTTAAGTCAGGTCTCTGGCTGGGCCATTTAAGAACAGTCATGGAGTTGTTGTGAAGCCACTTCTTCGTTATTTTAGCTGTGTGCTTAGGGTCATTGTCTTATTGGAAGGAAAACCTTCAACCCAGTCTGAGGTCCTGAGCACTCTGGAGAAGGTTTTCGTACAGGATATCCCTGTACTTGGCTGCATGATTTTAGCAAATGGCTGCAATATAACAAAGAGTGAAAAATTTAAGGGGGTCTGAATACTTTTCGTTCCCACTGTATATCTAAAAATATCAAAGGAAAAGAAAACGATACCCAATTTGAATCCACTCCAATCACCAATCTGTGACAGGTAATGCAAAGTATGAATCCTTTACCCTTGTAGATTAGCCTCTCACCTCACTGCCATGACCCCTGCATTACCAGTATTTCTCACCACATGTTTTTCCCTCTCTGGGGATGAAGACACACTGCTGCTGCTTCAAATGCCTCTTACTCGGGGATGACGCCATATACACGAAAGGTGTAAGACAAGGTTTTCACATATATGGCATCATCCCGCCATATAGTCTCGATTTTAACTGCAACATTCAGATGGTAGGGTCAGAATTTGGCTTAAACAACATGAAAGTATGGATCCATCCTGCCTTGTATCAACAGTTCAGTCTTGAGGTGTAATGGAGTGGGGGATATTTTCATGGCACTCTTTGGGCCCTTAGTACCAATTGAGCATCGTTTAAACACCACGGCTTACCTGAGTATTGTTGCTGACCATGTCCATCCCTTTATGACTACAGTGTACTCATCTTCTGATGGCTTCTTCCAGCAGGATAATGCACCATGTCACAAAGCTCCAATCATCTCACCACTGGATTCTTGAACATGACAATGAGGTCACTGCATTCCAATGGCCTCCACATTCACCAGATCTCATCCAATAGAGCACCTTTGGGATGTGGTGGATGTTGTAAGATGTATTTAATTTGTTTTTGTAAAATAAATGGACTGCTATGGTCACTCACCTTCCAATAAGGTTTTGGTTATTTGGGAGGGGGGGAGGTGTCTAAATTGTTTTACTGAATTAGACATATTGTGAGCCTCCGTACTCTGCAAGTCCCTCAGTCATGTAAATGGGCCCTACATGTATGAGTGAGTGAGGCCTTTTGTTGATTCAGGAAACATCCTATTTACTTATGGGAGACCAGGAATACAATTTTTACCCCACTGGAACAAATATGTTTTTTTGCCTTCCTCTGGATCAGGGGACCCAAAGTTATGGCCTGTGGTCTGAATGCGGCTTGCTACAAGAATTCCTACAGCCCTCCTATGTAAGAAGAGATTCTGATGGGTACCCTGATGTATAGAAAGACACTTATGGGGGCTCTGATGTAAGAAGGGACACTGATGGGGGCTCTGATGTAAGAGGGGACTCTGATACAGTGCCTTTGAAAAAGAATTCACACCCCTTGAAATTTTCCACATTTTGTCATGTTACAACCAAAAACGTAAATGTATTTTATTGGGATTTTATGTGATAGACCAACACAAAGTGGTACATAATTGTGAAGTGGAAGGAAAATGATAAATGGTTTTCAATTTTTTTACAAATAAATATGTGAAAAGTGTGGGGTACATTTGTATGACGCCCCCCTGAGTCAGTACTTTGTAGAACCGCCTTTCACTGCAATTACAGCTGCAAGTCTTTTTGGGGATGTCTCTACCAGCTTTGCACATCTACAGAGTGACATTTTTGCCCATTCTTCTTTGCAAAATAGCTCAAGCTCTGTCAGATTGGATGGAGAGCGTCTGTGAACAGCAATTTTCTTACCACAGATTCTCAGTTGGATTAAGGTCTGGACTTTGAATGGGCCATTCTAACACATGAATATGCTTTGATCTAAACCATTCCATTGTAGCTCTGGCTGTATGTTTAAGGTCGTTGTCCTGCTGGAAGGTGAACCTCCGCACCAGTCTCAAGTTTTTTGCAGACTCTAACAGGTTTTCTTCTAAGCTTGCCCTGTATTTGGCTCCATCCATCTTCCCATCAACTCTGACCAGCTTCCCTGCCCCTGCTGAAGAAAAGCATACCCACAACATGATGCTGCCACCACCATGTTTCACGGTGGGGATAATGTGTTCAAAGTGATGCGCAGTGTTAGTTTTCCACCACACATAGTGTTTTGCTTTTAGGCCAAAAAGTTACATGTTGATCTCATCTGACCAAAGCACATTCTTCCACATGTTTGCTGTGTCCCCCACATGGCTTCTTGCAAATGGGACTTCTTTTGGTTTCTTTCAACAATGGCTTTCTTCTTGCCACTCTTCCATAAAGGCCAGATTTGTGGAATGCAATAGTTGTTCTGTGGACACATTCTCCCACCTGAGCTTTGGATCTCTGTAGCTCCTCCAGAGTTACCATGGACCTCTTGGCTGCTTCTCTGATAAATGCTCTCCATGCCCGGCCGGTCAGTTTAGGTGGACGGCCATGTCTTGGTAGGTTTGCAGTTGTGCCATACTCTTTCCATCTTCGGAAGATGGGTTGAACAGTGCTCTGTGAGTTGTTCAAAGCTTGGGATATTTTTTTTATAACGTAACCCTGCTTTAAACTTCTCCACAATTTTATTTCTGACCTGTCTGGTGTGTTCCTTGGTCTACATGATACGGTTTGTTCACTAAGGTTCTTTAACCTCTGAGGGCTTCACAGAACAGCTGTATTTATACTGAGATTAAAATACATACAGGTGGACTCAATTTACTAATTAGGTGACTTCTGAAAGCAATTGGTTCTACTAGATTTTAGTTAGGGGTATCAGAGTAACGGGTCATTTTACAGACGCTCTCTATCCAATCTGACAGAAGTTAAGCTATTTTGCAAAGAAGAATGGGCAAAAATGTCACTCTCTAGTGACCACTCGTGTGCATGATCGCTCCACGAAGCGGTCCATGTGTGCCTCCTGTGTAGCGGTGGTGGATGGGGATCACCCCGAAGCTCTGGCCAGCTTAATAGCGGTAAATCTGAAGAGGGCGGCAGGAGCTGTGTCTGACTGATGTGCAAAGCTGGTAGAGACATCCCCAAAAAGACTTGCAGCTCTAATTGTAGTGAAAGGAGGTTTTATAAAGTATTGACTCAGGGGGACTGAATACAAATGCACGCCACACTTTTCACACATTTATTTGTAAAAAAAAATCCACTTCACAATTATGTGCCACTTTGTGTTGGTCTATCACTTAAAATCCCAATAAAATACATTTACAGTACGTTTTTGGTTGTAATATGACAAAATGTGGAAATTTCAAGGGGTGTGAATACTTTTTCAAGGCACTGTAGGTACCCTGATACAAAGGACACTGATGGGGACTGTCATGTAAGAGGGGACACTGATGGGTACCCTGGTATAAAGGACACTGATGGGGGCTCTTATGTAAGAGGAGAATCTGATGGGCACCCTGATGTAAAGAAAGACACTGATGAGGGCTCTGATGTAAAGAAAGAAACTGATGTGGGCTTTGATGAAAGAAGGGATTCTGATGGGTACCCTGATGTAAAGAAAGACACTGATGGGGGCTGTGATGCAAGAAGGGACACTGAAGAGTACCCTAATTTAAAGGAGGACACTGGGGCTCTGATGTAAGAGGGGATTCTGATGGGTACCCTGATGTAAAGATATACACTAATGGGGGCTCTGATGTAAGAGGGGACACTAATGGGGGCTCTGATGTAATAGTGGAATCTGATGGGCACCCTGATGTAAAGAAAGACACGGATGAGGGCTCTGATGTAAGAGGGGACACTGATGGAGGCTCTGATGTAGGAGGGGACACTGATGGAGGCTCTGATGTAAGAGAGGACACTGATGGAGGCTCTGATGTAAGAGGGGACCACTTACGGGCCTCTGATGTAAAGAAAGACACTGATGGGGGCTCTGATGTAAGAAGAGACACTGATGAGTACCCTGATTTAAAGAAGGACACTTATGGGGGCTCTGATGTAAGAGGGGACACTGATGGGGGCTCTGATGTAAAAAAGACACTGATGGGGGCTCTGATATAAAGAAAGACACTGATGGGAGCTCTGATGTAAAGAAGGACACTGATGGTGGCTTTGATGTAAGAAGAGACACTGATGAGTACCCTGATTTAAAGAAGGACACTGATGGGGGCTCTGATGTAAGAGGGGACACTGATGGGGGCTCTGATGTAAGAGGGGACACTGATGGGGGCTCTGATGTAAGAGGGGACACTGATGGGGGCTCTGATATAAAGAAAGACACTGATGGGGGGCTCTGATGTAAAGAAGGACACTGATGGTGGCTTTGATGTAAGAAGGGACACTGATGGGTACCCTGATTTAAATGACACTGATGGGGGCTCTGATGTAAGAGGGGGCACTGATGGGGGCTCTGATGTAAAAAAAGACACTGATGGGGGCTCTGATGTAAAGTAAGATGCTGACCGGCTTACGTTTTGTTCTGTTATTTTAAATCAGATCATGCCCATTACAAAAAAGAAAAAGAAAAATCCAAGTAAAACATATTCATTCATTTAAATTTGATTTGTTAAGTTATAAAACTGATTTTTTTTTTTCGGCCCACCGATATTTGTAAAACATACAATGTGGCCCTCGTACTGAAATGTTTGGAGACCCCTTACTGTGGGTCAACTGAGTATAGGATTCTGTATATGGAGGTTTTCTATTTATTTATTCGACTTCTTTTTTTCAATTGGTTGAAATAGATGGACTTTTTTCAACCTGAATATATAAAAACTGTATATATGGGGCCCCGTTATATCTTCTACCAGAATCCTGTGGATGCTCAGCAAGCAGAATTAAAGTCAGACCTCAACACAACATGGCAGCCATGGTAGTACATGGATAACTGGCGCTTTAAGCCTTGGTTTCAATTACATGTTGGGTAAAACAGGCCAGACATCTGCGTACAGAAGGGCGGGGAGGTGTTTTGTGTCAAACATAAAGTCGGATTCTAAAATTTCATGTTAAGTGCACCGACTCTGCATAATGAACGGCGCTGTCATCTATCATTCTGACATTTACAAGTCACGGCTCAAAGGCTACTTTATTAGTTTTCTCCTCTCAATTTTTGATTTATGCTTATTACAGTATCGGTAATGCACTGGATGAGGGGATTACTTCCCTAATACAGGTGGATAAATAGCTTGCGTTATATAGCGGCCTTGTGAAATTGACTTAAAAACAGATTACGGCTGAGACTGTGTGTGCCGCTTCCTGCCTGCAGGAGATTTTATTCATCATTTCGGACCGCGGTTTTCTGTAGGTTTTAGAGCCCATTTACACTAATGTGTCGTGGTGATGCACATAACATAGGTTACAGCATAGTGGAGCCATTGATTATGAATGGCACACCGATGCACCAAGGCAGGGGTCTCCTAAATATGGGCCACAGGCCACGTCTGGCCCTCTACATGATTTTACCTGGCCCGCAGCAACGGTGATCATATGAGGGGGCTTCTGATGTGAAAGGGGGGTTCTGAGGTGAAATGGGAGACTCTGATGTAATAGGGGAGCTTCTGATGTGAAAGAGGGGCTCTGATGTAATACAGGATCTTCTGATGTGAAATTGGGGACTATGATGTAATAGAGGAGCTTCTGATGTGAAAGAGGGGCTCTGATGTAATACAGGATCTTCTGATGTGAAATTGGGGACTATGATGTAATAGAGGAGCTTCTGATGTGAAAGAGGGGCTCTGATGTAATAGGGGAGCTTCTGATATAAAAGAGGGGGGGGGGGCTTTGATGTAATAGAGGATCTTAAGCTGTGAAAGAGAAGCTCTGATGTAATAGGGGATCTTCACATGTGGAAGAGGAGCTCTGATGTAATAGGGGAGCTTCTGATGTGAAAGGGGGGACTCTGATGTAATAGGGGAGCTTCTGATGTAAAAGAGGGGCTTCTGATATGTAAGGGGGGACTCTGATGTAATAGGGGAGCTTCTGATATGTAAGGGGTTACTGTGATGTAATAGAAGAACTTCTAATGTGAAAAGGGGGTTCACTGATGTAAAAGAGGGGCTTCTGATATGTAAGGGGGGACTGTGATGTAATAGAAGAACTTTTAATGTGAAAAGGGGGTTCACTGATGTAATAGGGGAGCTTCTGATGTAAAAGAGGGGCTTCTGATATGTAAGGGGGGACTGTGATGTAATAGAAGAACTTCTAATGTGAACAGGGGGTTCTCTGATGTAATAGGGGAGCTTCTGATATGAAAGGGGGGGGGGTCTAATATAATAGGGGAGCTTTTAATGTGAAGGGGGGGGGGTCTAATATAATAGGGGAGCTTTTAATGTGAAGGGGGGGGCTCTAATATAATAGGGGAGCTTCTGATTTGAAAGTGGGGACTGTGATGTAATAGGGAAGCTTCTCATGTGAAAGGAGGGACTCCGATGTAATAGAGGAGCTTCTGATGTGAAAGAGGGGCTCTGATGTAATAGGGGAGCTTCTGATATAAGGGAGGGGGGGCTGTGATGTAATAGAGGTCAAATCGATTCAAATTTTCATCAAATCGTTTTTTGTTTTTTTCCACCAGGACCAGCGCTGACACCGCGCCGGTCCTGAGGAGCTGCGGGCAGGAGTTTTTAGGCGAGGCCGGACGCCGCTGAAGCCGCGGCCTTGCCTAAAAACTCCTGCCCGCAGCTCCTCAGGACCGGCGTGGTGTCCATAAAAAAAAAAACCTTGATTCGAATCGTGAATCGTGTTTTAAAAAAAAAAAACGCGGATTTTTTTTTTTGGAGAAAATCGCCCAGCTCTAAATAGAGGATCTTTAGATGTGAAAGGGGGTCTCTGATGTAATAGGGGAGCTTCTGATGTGAAAGAGGGGCTCTGATGTAATAGGGGAGCTTCTGATGTGAAAGAGGGGCTCTGATGTAATAGGGGAGCTTCTTATATGAAAGGGGGGGGGGTTGTGATGTAATAGAGGAACTTCTAATGTGAAAGGGGGGGACGGGACTCTGGTGTAATAGGATAGCTTCTGATACGAATGGGGCTCTAATGTAATAGGGGCGCTTCCGATGAGAAAGTGGAATTTTGATGGGGGGGGGGGGTTGATGTGAAAGGGGGGACTCTGATGTAAGGTAGGGTTTCTGATGTGAAAGGAACGTCTGATGAGACATTACTTCTTGGAGTGTTTGTTCATTCATTTAAATTTTAATCATTAATTTATAAAAATGATTTTTGGCCCAAGACTATTATACAGTAAAATATACATTTACAATATACAGTGTGGCCCGCATACTGAAAAGATTGGTGACCCCTGCACTAAGCAATACACAATAGCTGCTTTGGAACAAAAAAAAAAACGGGGGTCACATCCCAACCTGCATTAACATAAAAACAAAGTAGTAAATTGGCCCTAAAAAAATGGGATTTTAGTACTCACCATGAACTACCTTTTTCTGCATTAACTAAAAATCTTTAGCTCTTTAAAGATATAGGGTTTACCTTTATAGGGTTATAGTGCCACCCGCAGGAATAGGAACCTAGGTACAAACAAAAGGACAACCTAGGGGCAAGCCCCTACTGATGGCCATATAGTTCCAGAATAAGGGTTGAGGCATCACCAATAAACCTGCTTTTATTCTTGTGGGGGGGGGGGTGCTCCAAAGTAACATGTTACACCCTAAATACACATCCTTAAGGTCCAGTTCACTGAGCGATGCTCTGCACGTTTTTTGTAGCGCCACCTTTCACTAGAATGAGCCTCCCTCTGCTCCAAAGATGCACCAAAGAAGCTCATGTACCAAACTTTGCCAAGTGTGTTTTTTTTTCCGCACGGAAACCACGCCACAAGATGCGAGACTGCTACTCGCATTCGGGGGGGGGGGGGGGGGTGTCAATAATAATAGCAACACAAGTGTTGTGCTTTTTTTATCTCGCGCATGTGGAAATGCAGGCAGAAATGTGCGTTTCTGCCCGCGTTTCCACTACACCCAGATGTGAACGGGGCCTTAATGTCACATGCTTTTAAAATGAAGGCATTGAAGAATTAAACAAAGGTACAGACGTGGCCAAAAGTTGAGAATGACACAAATATGCATTTTCAAACAGTCTGCTGCCTTCGTTTTTATGATGGCAATTTGCATATACTCCAGAATGTTATGAAGAGTGATCAGATGAATTGCAATTAATTGCAAATTGACTCTTTGCCATGAAAATGAAGTTATCTTATAAAAATAAAATTTCCTCTGCATCTGTGAAGAAGGCATCTGGACACCCAAGAGAGTCCAGCAAGCACCAGGACCTTCTTCTACAGTTGACTCAGCTGCGGGATTGGGGCACCACCAGTGCAGAACTTGCTCAGGAATGGCAGCAGGCAGCTGTGAGTACATCGGCATGCACAGTGAGGAAAAGACTTTTGGAGGATGACCTGGTGTCAAGAAGGGCAGCAAAGAAGTCACTTCTCTCCAGGAAAAACATCAGGGACAGACTGATATTCTTCAAAAGGTTCAGGGATTGGACTTTTCTCTGATAAATCCCCTTTCCGATTGTTTGTGGCATCCGGAAAAAACCTTGTCCAGAGAAGAAAAGGTGAGCACTACCATCAGTCCTGTGTCGTGCCAACAAAGCATCCTGAGACCATTCATGTGTGGGGTTACTTCTCAGCCAAGGTAATGGGCTCACTCACAATTTTGCCTAAGAACACAGCCATGAATAAAGAATGGTACAAAAACATCCTCTGAGAGCAACTTCTCCCAACCATTCAAGAACAGTTTGGTGAGGAACAATGCCTTTTCCAGAATGATGGAGCACCTTGCCATAAGGCAAAAGCGATAACTAAGCGGCTTGGGGAATAAAACATTTACATTTTGGGTCCTTGGCCAGGAAACTCCCAAGACCTTAATCCCCATTGAGAACTTTTGGCCAACACTCAAGAGGCGGGTGAACAAAAAAAAAAAAACATCCCACAAATTCCGACAAACTCCAGGCATTGACTATGCAAGAATGGACTGTCATCAGTCAGGATGTGGCCCAGAAGTTGATTGACAGCATGCCAGGGCGAACTGCAGAGGTCTTGAAAAAGAAGGGTCAACACTGCAAATATTGACTCTTTGTATAAACTTAATGTAATTGTCATAAAAAGCCTTCGACACTTATGAAATACTTGTAAATTAGACTTCAGTATTCCATAGAAATATCTGACAAAAATATCTAAAAACACTGAATCAGCAGACTATGTGAAAATTAAAGTGGTTGTTAAGTCACTATGTGATCTTTGTATCATCCCCATTGTTAGATAAAAACCTGTATCCTAGTGTCTGTGCTTTATTTAAAAAAAAAATGCAGACTTCTACTTATATTAACAGCGTCTCCCGGCTCTCTTCTCTCCCTGTCTGATAGCTCTAGCAGGCGGGGCTGAGATTCCCCTGCTGACTTCAGCCGGGGAGGCAGAAAGGAGAGAGCCAGAAATCACCAGAAGACACTGTTAAAACAGTTAGAAATCAGCTTTTTTTTTTTTTTTAAATAAAGCACAGGCTCTAGATTACAGGTTTTTATCTAACAATGGGGATGATATAAAAATCAGATAGTTATGTAGCAGCAGGGAGAGGAGCAGAGCGGCGCTAGTGAGAGCAGACAGTCAGGGAGGGGAGGGAAGAGGAGGACAGAGACACAGGAGAGGAGAGCTGCGGATGACGGAAGCACATAAACTGACCACGGTGTCAGGGCTCAGCAGCCATGATAAACCGTGGTCAGTTTACATAGGGGAGGGCATAGCCAGGCAGGATCAGCCAGGTATTTCAGGTGTTACAGGGGGCTAAATTACACAGCACAAGCACTGTGCTGTATAATATTCTTTAAGGGAACAGGATCCATTTTTTTTTTAAGGTTAACAAACACTTTAAGTTGGTGTCATTCTCCAAACTTTTGGCCACCGCTGTAGGGAAAAATTAAATCCTAGACCTATCAGCCAAACACCGTTGACTCTTCGAAATGGTCTTCAGATTCCGTTGGGGCCTTTTTATGGTGTAGAAAACTGTATCTGTGCATCAGACTCGCATAGATGTGCATGCTGGGATGTGCGTGGAGATAGGTACAGGACGGTGCAGCAGGTCACCGGTCATTGATTTGAATAGGCTGCCTGCACAACTCTGCATGGTACACTTGTGCATCCAACAAGAGTGAAGACAACCCCTTTGCAAGAGTGTACGGACTGGTACCCCTGTGTGAATAAGAACCTACATGCAGTACAATGCACAGCATGTTACCACAATGTAAAGACGTGAAGAAAGACACTTAAGGTCTACAATGGTGAGTCCAGTGTTCTTTGCTGGTTTATAACAGCACGGCAGCTTCCTCACTGGTCTCCTGTCACGTGGCTTCCCTCTGCTGGACGGCTGGGATAAACAACACCTGGCTGTGGACCTGACCATCCCAGGACTACCACCATTGCTGGACTCCTCTATGTGATGAGCCTTTTCATCACAACCTTATAGTAAGTGTAAGTTGTTCTGCACTTAGAGGCCTCTTCCCTTTGTTTCTTTAGTCATTGTTTTCCTCTTGAAGTGCTGCCTTAGTGTTCTAATCAGATGACCATCAGCCATATTCATACCTGCCCTGTTTGGGGACACCTTCTCTGGACAGATGTCGCTATCCAGAAGCGCCCTTTGTTTTTTTTTATCCTATAATGGTTTGTCTGTCTTCCTTTAAAACAGGGGTGCTCAACCTGTGGCCCATAGAGCCCTCTGATGTGGCCTTCAACCTCAAACCAGGGAAGCGCTTGCCTGAAGTCGGCAACCCGTTGATCACGATCTGCGTTTGCCGACCTGCCATCCCAGAGCATCGAGCCTCCTCTGTAGCGCTTGCTCCTGTCCCAGTTGGAGAGGTACCAAGTGCACTTCCCCTGGGACCTTTCTAGCAGCCTGGAGAGCAATGCCAGCAGAAGCTGGAAGAGGAAAAGGTCAGTGTATTCAAATCACATACACTGCACTTTTGCAATGGGCATATTAGCACCTATAAAAGGGTTAACAACTATTAGGCTGCTTTAACACTAATCCACGGACGCAGTGCAGTGCACCTGTGGGTTAGCTGTGTTTTGTCATAGACTTCTCTTATCTGCCATTCAGGAGTTTTGGTGCACTTTCAGAAAGTGAACCACACTCGGATAAAGCGCAGCACATCAATGTGAAAGCAGCCTTATTAGAGGGCTCAGGACAGTAAGGGTTCGTTAACATTTGCAGTTTGAGGGGAGCCGTAAAGCCCCATAGTTGAAACGTGTTTTTACCACACAAACCAACCACTGGTGTAGCGTTAATGGCGACCCCAACTCATGCTCCAGGGGGCCCATGCCACCTCCCTCTGTTTTACACTTGGACAAGAGGGGCGGTATATACAAGAGCCAGTCCTCTCCATTTTCCTCTTGCAACCGCACAAAGCTGGCTTCTCCTCCTCTCCCTCCCACCGGCAGTCAACAGCCGCAGGATGAAATATTCAAAATAAAAACAAAAATGAAATTCTGAACCATTTCATTCCATTGTGCCCCACAACAGTTTATCAAATCACTTAAATCACCCTTACAACACACTTTTTGCTACAGGTAAGCCTATAATAAGGCTTATCCATAGTTACCCTGGATATCTCCTGTATTTGCATGTGCCAACTTCATTTGCACATGCGCACTGAAGCAATCTGAAGCAATGGCATGTACGTGCTGTAGCTTCAGTTAGACTGTGCCGTTACCGGCGGCTCCCGCACGCACACGGCACGCACACGGCGGAGTAGTTCATCGTGGTTCTGGCCAATCACAGCGCCGAAACCCGCTAAACCAGGGAGTAACTCTGGGAGCGATGTCACAGGCCGGAGCGGGTGAACGAAGACCGCTGTGGGGAGCTTCGATCTAAGATAATACATAATGAGCTAGTATGCTATGCATACTAGCTCATTATGCCTTTATCTTGCAGGTTTATTTTATTTTTTTGGGGTTTACAACCACTTTAAGTGGCCTTCACTCTACAAGAGTTGAGTGAGCACCCCTGATTTAAAAGCGCTCTCTTTCTTGCCATAGTATTTACTGCAGTACAATATTGTCCAAAAAATGCTTTAGATCACAGGTGTCCAACTATTTGACCTTCTGGGGCCACATTGGAAGAAGAGGAACTGTCTTGGGACACACATAAAATACACCAACACTAAGAATAGATAATGGGCAGAAAAAGTCAGGGAGATCACAAGTTAAAAATCACTGATAGAGATAATGTACCTTTCTGAGTAATAAAAACATTTTTTTGTAATATTTTTTATTATAAAAGTAAAAGAAGACAACATAAAACTAGTGCGATATTTGAGCCTGTTTGTGATAAACTAATGCATCAATAGCTGGTTGGTTGGATGGATGGAGTAGCAATTCTCAATGAATCTTCAATGGGCTCATCAGATCTTTTGGTTCTAATTTAGCCCTTCGTGTGCTTCATCCTCTTTTTTTTTTTTTTTGCCCTTCGTGTGCTTCAGCCTCTTTTTTTTTTGCCCTTCGTGTGCTTCAGCCTCTTTTTTTTTGCCCTTCGTGTGCTTCATCCTCTTTTTTTTTGCCCTTCGTGTGCTTTATCCAAAATGGTAGCTCACCATTATAGTTGCTTCCCAAAACTGATGACAGAAATAAGGCGTGATTGTGAAGAATGGGAGATATTTCTTTGGGAAAATAAAACGTATAAAAGTCCAGCAAAGAGACACTGTCAATGTTTTTCTTCAGCCTTATGTGCGCTAATTGTAAAGCTTTTTTTAGAAAAAAAAAAAATGGTAAAAAAAAAAAAATCAACAATTTTTAACTAAGTTTACGATTTTGTGCTGGGCCGCATTCATAGCCATCCTGGGCCGCATGTTGGACACCCCTACTTTAGAGGGTGTAGTAACAGTTTGTGCCAGCGCTGCTAATATACAAGCAGATCTTCAGAAGTTATCAACAAAATTTGGACCCATGTAGGAATTGTTTGCATCAACTTTTAAAGTGGATGTAAACCCTTACATACACCCAGTGAAGTGATTAGCCTCAGGTGATACACAGAGGTGAAACAAATCCTCCTATAGAAGTTGCACCTGTTTATCTGCTGTCTTCTCTTCTCTAGAGTCATTCAAAGTCCAGAATTTTTAAAGGGTGTCTGAGCTGTCAAAAAAGGAGAGAGCTAAAATTACCCACTGCAGAGCTCAGTGAAGGGAGCTCAGAGCTGATTGGAGGGGATGGGAGGGACGGGGAGGGGAGGAAAGGGAAGGGGAGGGGAGGGAAGGGAAGGGAAGGGAAGGGGAGGGGAGGGGAGGGAAGGGAAGGGAAGGGAAGGGGAGGGGAGGGGAGGGGAGGGAAGGGAAGGGGAGGGGAGGGAAGGGAAGGGAAGGGAAGGGGAGGGGAGGGATGGGGAGGGAAGGGATGGGGAAGGGAAGGGGAGGGATGGGATGGGGAGGGGAGGGATGGGGAGGGAAGGGATGGGGAAGGGAAGGGAAGGGAAGGGAAGGGGAGGAACAGAGCTGAGGCTGCCAATCAGCTGGAGCTCCCTCCTCTGACACCTATTTGCTCTTGGTGTCAGGAAAACTTGTTAGAAGTGACTCATGCTGATAGCAGAGGAACAAAGCAGCAGACAGAAATGACACTTAGGGGTGGATTTACTAAAGGCAAGGAGACTGTGCAATCTGCAAGTGCAGTTGCCCTAGGGCTTAGTAAATGAGCAGAAGCTCTGCCAACTTCCATCATCCAATCATGTGCATGCAAAGATGCGTTTTTTTTTCCTTGCATGTGATTTGGGTATTCTTTGCAAAATGAACCTTTACCTAATTTACTAAGCTCTGGAGCAACTGCACTTGCAGAGTGCACAGTCTATTTGCCTTTAGTAAAGCAACCCCTCTGCGCTCCTAAGTGAGACAAGTACACACTATAGAGGGATATGTTTCGTTCATATTTCATGTCTGAGGTTTACAACCACTTTAAGGATTTAAGGATAACTAAACCTAAGAACAAAAATGTAATATATTGCAGCTTACCAGTCCTCAGTAGCTGCATTTGTTTTCATTTTTCAGGCTAAGAACATTTTTTTTTTTTTTTTTAGCAAATACAGAAAATATCTGCTGATCCTGCCAGAAATGCAGTGTCCTTAACACTTCCTGTGAGATGAACTGAAAGCAATAATAATCTAATCTAATGTTTCTTCTGTAAATTACTAATCTCCCTATCCCCCATATGAACGACTAATCTCCCTATCCCCCATATAAACGACTAATCTCCCTATCCCCCATATAAACGACTAATCTCCCATGTAATGGAAGTAAAAAAGGGCAGACATATTTGAAGTCTAGTCTGGGATATAAAATATATTATTTGCAAGATTTTCAATTGAAAACAAAGGGGGGAAAAAGAAAACAAATGCAGCCATCACACCCAAGGAATGGAAAGCTGCAATATATTACATACAGTATATACACATAAAATTTACCACTGACCTTTGCACCATTTCAGGTAATTCAATGGACCTAAACTGTTTAAATTTAAATGAAAAAATGTAGGCGTTCCCAAACTTTCAAACAGTATTGTGTATTTACACACACACACACACATTTATATATATACTAGTATATATCATTTTCTACAAAACCTTGCATTGCAAGTTCACTTTAGTAAAAAAAAAAAAAAAAAACAGCAATTTTTTTTTAAATTAAATTATTTTTATTTTCTCATTACTATTTTTTTTTTGTTCATTTTATTTTTGTTACAAAATAGCATCTCTAGATTTTTTTTTTTTTTTTTCCAAGACACAGAATAACCAGTAAGAAATAACTGTCTCTCGCTTCTATCTACACAGACATCACTGGATGGAGATATTGGACTTTGGTTACAGGAAGCTCAGACTCCGCGTGTAACTGAATCCAGCTGCTCATTCCGCAGCCACATCAGATGCTCTCTTATCTAAAAATCAGCCTCCAGGAATCAAAGACCGGGAGGGCGTCCTGTTAGCAGCCTCTACAGTAGTCTTCTGGCCTCGGTTCAAATAAATTAATCAAAGCCGTGGATTTAAAGAGGGAGGAAGTAGTTATGGAACCAGGAAAAAGAAAACAAAACTAAAAACACAAGTTGGTTTAGGTAAAGGAGCTCTTTATAAACTTCAAAGAAATTCAAGTTTTAGGAAGTTGAGGATGAAGGCATTACCAATAATGATGGGGAACAGTACACCGGAACACCAAGGATCCCAATAAAAGTCAAGGTTCCTCCAGTCTACAATGGCTCCTCCAATCTACGATGGCTGTTCACATAACATAATAGTCTGAACAGCTACATTGCAAGATAAAACACTATAAATTGATCAAAGTTTTATCAAGAATGAAGACATTTATAAAGCCGTGAAAATTGTACATTTGCACAATGGCACGTTTGTAAGCAACCTATGTAGACTGGAGTTGAGTGCTGCCATTTGAAATTGAATGCAACACTTCTTAAACACATAGGGGGCTATTTATTAAAGATTTGCTGTGCAATCTGAATTTTCAGAACATTCGTCCATCTGTGTTTTACAGAATTTAGCTATCAATTTCAGAGTATTCGCTAAGTCAGTGGTCATCAACCCTGTCCTCAGGGCCCACTAACAGGCCAGGTTTGCAAGATAACTGAAATACATCACAGGTGATATCATTTGCTGCTCAGTGATTGCAGTATTCTAGTCTGCATCTCCCCAAGGTAATACATAAAACCTGGCCTGTAAGTGGGCCCTGAGGACAGGGTTGATGACCACTACGCTAAGTGGAATGCCATCGGCTGATGTGCAGCAGAGTCGGTGGCCCTGTAGAGTAGATGAGGCTTCTGGAGTAAGCTGGGGGGCTACTGTGGAGGATAGGGTTACTGTAGGGGGCTGTGGATCTCTCCAGGAGGCTGGGGGCTTTCCAGAGGCACAGTGATAGACTGGAGCAAACCGCAGGCACCAGGGGGCACTGTGGGACACCGCTGGAAGTCAGGGAACTATGGAGGATCTGCAGCTAGAGGGCAAGGCGGGGACTAAGATCCCCCTAAGGGCCTGGGGGCACTGTGGGAGGTTGAGGGGGCTTGGAAGGCCACTATGAGAGGTTGGGTGGCACTATGGTTGCTGGGAGTAACTGTGGAAGTTTAGGGAATCTGCAGCTAGCTGAAGGCCTGGGAGGAGGACAGCCCAGTATTGGGCCACAGACCAGTGGTTGACAACCACTGCCACAAGATTATATGTCCAGTCACCATATTTTTTGTGCATTATATAAAAGCCTTCCTTGTGTAGCCTCCCAAAATCCCCGAAGCTGGGTGTCACCATCTTGAATGTGATGTCAGCAGCCCCAGCATACTCAGGGCTGTCACTCAAGTGGCACCTTTGAGCAGCCATTCCCCAACAAGGTTTCTACGGAGGTTGCTATGGGTTTCAGGAGCTGTGGGTGATTGACTTCCCATCTGATAGTGCCTACATAGTCCCGGGGCCAACACCATTTGGCAGAGCCAGTGACATTTAGGATCTCTAAGCTGTGCCTACAAAACATGATGTTGTCTGATCTCACCTAAAAACTACCGGAAAGTCATTTGGCGAATGTGCGAATCTCGCTTGACTTAAAATCTTTTTTGCAATCTCTGTTATGAACGGTATTAATAAGTGAATCCTGCTTGCATTGAAATGTAACGGGGGGAATTTTGTTTCTAATTGGAAACTCTTATGTTGTATGCTGATGTACAGGCAAATCTTGTTTGTAATTGGAATCGATTACATTGCACTCTGATGGGGCAAATCTTGTTTGTAATTGGAATCTATTATGTTGCACACTGATGCTGATGGGGCAAATCTTGTTTGTAATTGGCATGTATTATGTTGCACGCTAATGGGGCAAATCTTGTTTGTAATTGGCATGTATTATGTTGCACGCTGATGGGGCAAATCTTGTTTGTAATTGGCATGTATTATGTTGCACGCTGATGGGGCAAATCTTGCTTGTAATTGGCATCTATTATGTTGCACGCTGATGCTGATGGGGCAAATCTTGTTTGTAATTGGCATGTATTATGTTGCAAGCTGATGGGGCAAATCTTGCTTGTAATTGGCATCTATTATGTTGCACGCTGATGCTGATGGGGCAAATCTTGTTTGTAATTGGCATGTATTATGTTGCACGCTGATGGGGCAAATCTTGTTTGTAATTGGCATGTATTATGTTGCACACTGATGGGGCAAATCTTGTTTGTAATTGGCATGTATTATGTTGCACGCTGATGGGGCAAATCTTGTTTGTAATTGGCATGTATTATGTTGCACGCTGATGGGGCAAATCTTGCTTGTAATTGGCATCTATTATGTTGCACGCTGATGCTGACGGGGCAAATCTGGTTTGATTTTAGGCCTGCATATGCCACAGAGTGTATCACTGGTGATTGTGAAACGTTTTTTCAGGCATTTTTGAAAGTATATAAAGCTTCGGGTGTTTATTTTCTGGGCTAGGCAGGGGAAGGAGAGTAGTGCAATAGGAGGAGCAGAATTATTCAGGTGTAAAAATGCGTACATAGGCACTCCCACGGAAGTCTATGACCAAAAACACCAGTATGTATTCTAAATTTAAAAAAAAAAAAAACTCATCTACTTTATCTAATTTTTTTGAACCTACAAATGTGAACAGGGGTAATTGAAAAGATTGGGATTCTGTGTGTTGAGAATAGTCAGTGGTAGGGAAACATAGATAACTCTAGTGTGAATGGCGAATGTTGCATTTGGAATCCCTGATGGGTAAATCCTCCTCAATAACGATCGGCCATTAGTGTGAATGCACGTAAAAAAATGACTGCTGAACGCTGTTAAAAACAGACAGGCGACCGTCCAAGCAAAAATTTGTTGTACGGATCACGTAGCAAATGCTTTATAAATTGACCCCAAGGGTTCAAAATGTAAAATACAGGCTGTAGTTGACCTGTATTGCCTGCAATGTAAAAGCATCTTAATAGGACCTGCTGCATCCAAAGGTCAAATGCAGTCTCAGAATGGTCATCCATACTGCACCATTGTGTTAAATAGGAATCTACTTAACTGAATTGGATGTGGGCTTTGAACACACATAAAACTCAAGCAATGCCCATCTACTCAAGGCCTTTAGGCAATAAATACTGCTCAAGGTTACCACCACTAGACTTACGGGTAGAGATTTTACCTGACCGTTCCAAATTAAGTGGAGAAGACACTAAGAGGCAAATGTATAAAGCAGTGAAGGTGACTTTCAACAAAGAATTAATCACTATCTTTTAAAACAATCCCTTTTTTTTTTCAATAAAATCGTAATAAAAAAGAACCTGATAAAATCCACAGTTATTTTTCTTTGATTCTAAAAAACATGTTACGGTTTAAAATAGGGGTTTCTTGCCACCAAGGCAACTATAACAAAAAAAAAAACGGTATTTTTGTACACAGTTTGGGTAGGGAACTCCTCTAGAAACATTTTCCGCTCATGTGATTGGCTTGCTGCTTTTCTCAGTGATTTGCCTCCAATGATAATGCTGGGGGTGATCATGTGACTAGAGCAGGAAGACACTCCCACTCAGCAAGCAGAAAGTGACTGGAATCCATGTGTCTGTCTAAAGAGAAGAAGAAGCGGCAGGTGGGACTATGGAAATAATTTAGCTAAAATCCTTCCAGTTTTGAGGTGAAGATTATTGTTACACTTTAAATCAGTGATGGGACAAGATCATCCAGCGTCCAGGGCAAAGGTGCCCCCTCCCCCTTCATTATGTGCAAGCTTATGAGCAGGAGGGGGAAAAAGAGCAAAACCTGCACCTCCTCCCAGCTCTCTCCTCCTCTCCTTGCTGCTTCCAGCACGAGGCTGACAGAAGTAGTGATTCCGCTGTCTCTACTCCTGTCAGCCTTATAGTAGAAGGAACTTGCCCCATCCCTACAATACAATCTGTATCCAGGGCAGACGCCCTTTGGGCCCACCCCTTGTCCCAGCCCTGCTTTAAATACACCAGTTTTCACTGGCTGGACTCCAGTCTTTCAAGTAATAGTGAGGTTGTGAGCGGTAGGGGCCAAGTAATGTATGTAATAAGGAGGTCCTACAGTTATATTGGTTGTGGGAGCTAGGTGGCCCCTTTATGTTATAAAATGTTGAGACCCCAATCAAAAAAAAATTGTGGATGGGGGAAAGGGATTCCTCTTGCAACTGAATTCGAGTTTTAGGTTACATTACGGAGAATACAACTGAGATTACTTTGCATGCCTCCATAATAGTAAAAAAAGTGCTAACTTTCATGGCTACCAGGCAGATGATATTCCCAAGAGATGTTGAAGATCCAGTGAATGTTTTAGGCCACCAAGAACTAAACCACGTAAACCAACCCTTCAATATAAGGCATGCCACTTGTGGCCATCAAGCTATTTAGTTATAGCGGAGTCTGACGCAACCAGTAACCATAACCCGTCCATCTTTGACTTCACAGCTGTTGGTAGTAACCCCAAAACCCCCCCCAGCCAGCTCTATCTAACAGCTGAAAAGGACAAGCTGGACATCTGAGATGTAGAATGTACACAGGATATCACTGTCACACTTTGTCACCAGTTTCCAACTCACTTGAGAAGGCAAAGAACCTGTTTCAGCAAAATATAACACAATCTCACAAAGCGGGCACAACAGTGGTGCGGCCATTTTTGTCTGTCCATATTCACAAGAGAACAGCCTGCCGATTCGGCTGGGTGACATCACAGGGACACGGAGATGAATCGCCAGGCTGCCATTTTAAAAATGGCTCCCTCCACTTATGTGTGGTGCTCTTTAACAAAAAAGAGCATACAAAAAAAAACAAAAAAACAAAAAAAAACAAAAAATAAAAGGGTCCGAGTGTAGAGATAACGGGATAACGACACCTAGTAAGAACTCATTTTGTTGGTCCCACTGCTACTTTTACAACCAGGAGCCCCCAAAACACTTTTGTCCCAAATGGAGAAGATACAGCTGTAATCTAGAGGCACACAGTATTGTGATATCGGGTTGCAGCGCCTGTACTGGCATAGTCGAAATTAAAGTACACACAAAGCATAGCCATCTCATGTCTCATCCAGACCTGTTAGGGGGTGGGGTGGGGGAGAAGGGTGGAATACTATCGATTGCAATTGAAATGTTAACACAGCCAAGACAAGGGGACATAGACGCCTTCCTCCCACATACTGTATCATGAGACAAAGTAAATGATATGAACCGTTTTGGTTAAAATCAAGGCAAAATTCAGTTCTTAAAGACAGAGCTGAATAGTTTTTTTATTTTTTTTATTCTGATTTTCAGAAGTTCTTCTTCCTCTTCAAAAAATAAAAAGGCGTTGACCTCCCTCCGGTCAGGAAACGGTTTCAAATTTTCAAGAGATATCTGTATTTTTTTTCCCTTGCTCCATTATATTTTTAATTCCCTCAAAGTACCTGTTGACATTATGTTTTAACACTCCTCACTTGGATCCTCCGGGAGGGAAAAAGAGACAGCCGAGTTCACTGTGATCACACGATCAGCAAAATACCATCTGCTCATTTTCAAACGTGTGAAGGCCAAATTTAAAAAACAAACAAAACAAAAAACAAACTAAAAAAATTGAAATGTTTAGAGTTCAACCATGTGACCAGTCAAGGTCCAATATGTTTTGTCTTTAAAAAAAAAAACAAAAACCATAAAAAAAAAAAGGGTAATTTCAACACAGTTCGGGAAGGCGGCCACCACAGCAGCTGTCTTTGGCAAGAAGTCAATTATTTATTTATTGTCTTTGTCACCTTCTGCCCATCTCACTCTGTCTCATAAAATGGATGTTGTTAGCGCTGTCCGAGAGTTCGGGATACTGCTCGACGGATATGACATAATAGCCATCGTAGCCCTGCACCCGCCCAGTGCTTAATAACTGCTGCTTTTCGCCCTCAGTCCACGCTCGCAGGCCTTCTTCACCATCGCGAAGTCTTTGTTGCTCTTTGAGCCAGGCTTGCGAGATGGCCCTTTGACGGGCTAGTTCCAACACACGGACTTTCTCCTCATCCAAGGAGGTCCCATAGCGGGTATTGATACTAAGGATGCCATATTGCAACTGTACATCTGTGTAGCGTTTGGTCCTTGTTCCAAGAACTGTATTGATTTGTGAAACGGTTACGTTGACCCCGTTTTCCAAGGTTCTCTTTCCACCCTTGAGTCCCAGTATGTTCAGGTCGCTCTCGGAGGGACCCTGCTTGACAAAGTAATGAGTGTCAACCCCGTCGATGGTGAAATGTAAATTTTCCAAATACTGGGCGTTGTTTAAGATGGCGGCAATTCGTCTCCCGTCTTCATTGGCAACGCTGATGATGTCGGTGGTGACGCGGCCATCTTTCATTGCAAACTTTACGCCTTTTCCAAAGATGGAACCAAACGTGCCAAATTTCTTGCTCTCCTTCTGTGGACGACAACCAGCAATGGGTGAATTGTAGACAGGATCGAACCTCTCCAAAGTGACAAATGCCTTCAGTTGCTTCTGGACCTCACACTGCACGCCCAAGATTGACTGTAAGAAAAAGAACAATCTGATTAGAAAACTAAAGTGGACCATAGAAGGGATTCTTAAAGTGATACTAAAGGCTCAATTTTTTTCCTAAAATAATAGAAGAGGTTTATACCTACCTGCTGTGTGCAATGGTATTGCACAGAATGGCTTACCTCCTCTTCTAGGGTCCCCCGCTGGCACTGTATGCTCTTCCTCTTCTCTGAGTGCTCCCATAACAAATGGCAGAGCAACACTGTATGAATACAGACGCACACAGCCCGGCTTGAAAGCGTGCTACACAGGTGCCCCCATAGCTCGTCCAAGCCAGGCTGTGTGCATCTGTAGATATACACAGTGCAGCTCAGCCATGCCTCTCTCCTCAAGACTTCAACTGAAAGCAGGAGCCAATAACTCCTGCTGCTCTCAGTTGTCTTGTCAGAGCAGAGAGAGATCAGCACTGCTGCAGATGGATACAGTGCTGGATCGAGAGAAGACTCAGGTAAGTATTTAAGAGGGGGGGGGGGACAGCTAGTGGAAGCTTTTTTACCCTTAATTCAGGCAATGCACTATGGTAAAAAAAAGCCTTTGACTTTAAAAACACTTTAAGCTGCCTATATAAGGCTTGGATTACAGCAAACCTCCAACAGGCTGATAAGGAAGGAACTCATTGCTTGTATATCTAGCATGGATAGGGGGCTCTCCATTGCTGGCTATTGAGTTTGGTCAGTCACAGCTACTTGGGTGCTGTGGCTGAAATTGATAGGACGCAGTCACTGGCCAATAATTTTTCACCTGGCTTCAGTCAACTTTTAAAATGATTTTTGTCGAACCAAGTGGTGCTTGCAGGGCCACCCATGGCTCAAATTTCAGCCAATTCAGCAAGAGCTGGATGGAATTTGATCCAACTATGGGCAGCTTACGGAGCATACGATATCTATTAGTTCAATCAATTTAGTACTCATTTCCTCTACACTGGCCCTTGCAGATCACTGATAACTCACATTTTTTCAAACCACATTAGGCTTTATGTACACTACAGCTTCTAAACTTGAGTTTAGGCGTTTTTTTGCCAAAGCTCCTAAACTCAACTCTATAAAAGCCTATGTGTCAATGTACACATAGGCTTTTACCAGAGTTTAGGAGCTGTTGCTGTTAGGGGAGCTGCAACCTCTCTCAACCACCGTCTCCTGAATGGGGGAAGAATCGCATTCAGGATAGAAACGTTTTGACCGCGGGCCCCCGGGAAATGCAAACCGCTGCAAAATCACACCATAATTTAGCATTTTCCCTTGGCCGGTGGTCAAAGGAGGCTGTGTGTGCATATAGCCTTACACCGTCACTTATAAAAGGAGCAGAAGGCATTTATCTCTTAGATTGTAAGCTCTAACGAGCAGAGCCCTCTGATTCCTACTGTGTAATATATATATATATATATATATATATATATATATATATATATACACACATATATATATATATATATATATATACACATACATATACATACATATACATACACACACGCACATTTTTGATGGGAACTGAGGATCAAAGCTGAGAAACACCGATGACATATTTTAACCATGAAACCTCTACATTCTGGGTTAGTAGAGACCAACACGTTCAAAAGATACAGAGGACAAGTAAATAATTTCTCTGTTAGTAATTTAGTGAAGAGCACAGTAATATATATTGGAATGAAACCTGAACTGACGAAGTAAGCTTCCACTGTTGGCCTCACCTTCTGGAAATGCTAGTTCCCCGACTATCATGCTGATTTAATGGCTTCAGAACTTTCTGAGTCAGTGAATTCTAAGAACTTTCTGAGTCAGTACGTTTTCTGAATGATATACATATGAAGGTACCGAGACAGCCAAGCAACTAGAGATTTTAGATGGATGTAATAGTGGCTGACCCGTTGTTGTCTCTGAACAGGCTTTTTTTAAGAATAGATGAACCAGTATGAATTTTGAACAATGAGGAAGGTTAGATAGTCCTGGCCAATACCTGTTGCACATGATCATGGGACCAGTGAAATGCATGGTCCACTTGCACTATCTGAGTCCCATTCCACTTCACAAATCTACTACTAGTAGTAGTTACAAATTGTATCTGTAAAAAAAAAAAGGTTAGGGTTTATACTCATTTCTACCTGCATCTTTCACCAACAGCACCTAGGCAAGGATGATGCCACACTAGATCCTGGGAATACAAAACAGCTGAAATCTGGCGAGAGTTCTTTCAATGGACTGGAGTTTCGCAAAATTTCACCTGCCCTGCATTATCCTGAAATCTTTCCAGAAGACTGAGATATGGAAGATGGGGGAATGGCAAGCATAAGTCTATTTTCATAGGTACGTTTTACTCTTACTAACAAAGGGGGGGAAGCCCGGACAATTTGATTACGCTCTGCGTTTTACTGCAAGGTCGACTTCAAAACAAATGGTGAGCAATAGCAGCAAAGTCTGCATAGTGTAGGACTTCACTTTTTTTTTTCAATGGCCCTTTAATCAGAGCACAGAACATACCCACAGCACCCAAGTTTTCAGCTTCCTGGAAACAGTTAGTGTCCAGCTAGTAGCTATAGGCTTCTATACACCTTTCCTTGCCTTACTATTAAACTCTTGAAGCACCATGAAAAAATTTACCCTGAGGAGAACAGAGTAAGTGGAAAGCAATGCTACACCGAATACCTGCAAATGTCAGGGACAACAGAATTATCTTAGGAACTCGGCTATCACATGCAGAATTGAGCCTTTGAATTATGCTGGCACATGCTAGTAGTGAGCAGCTGGGAAGATGGAGCGCTGATTAAAAGCTTCAGGCGGAGGTCAGACGTGTTCTGAGATGCCTCAAAGTCATGCCGCACCAGAACCATAATGATTAAAAAAAAAAAAAAAAAAAAAAAAAGATTCAGACCAATAGGACAGGGGGATACTGGATCTGTGCAGCCAACCCTGTTGGATTTGTAATTTAAAGCAATGGGGAATAAAGCAGAAGGAGAGAAACCTGAAGGCACCTGGAACATGAAAGATGCCCAGAGCATGTGGATGATTCACAGTATCTACTCTGTAACTAAAATATCAATTTGGTTTGGTTTGACCTCTTGGTGATGGCTATGACCGGCTTTCTCAACAGAAAAAAAAGCAGGCAACATTCTATTCTCAGTGCATAATAGGACAGTGCCACAAAATATATAAAGCTACAATGTTCTGGTCTCATTGCCCCCTATGACATAATCTACAGAGGTCATCATGTCTCTTACTTGCACCGATCAAGGTCAACAAGCCTGGAACAACTAAATTCAAGTTGGATAAACAGCTCTATATATATGGCCTTGTTTGTGCTAGGAGGCAGCAGATCCTGGTGTACCATTGACCACAAGGGTATATTTTTTAAGGGTGGTGGTCAACTTATGATGTATAGGGGGTCTCAAAAGCATTCCCTACATTAACAAGGGGCCAAATATAATATTCAGCATATGATATTCTACAAAAGATTGACACGGGAATCTAATCAAAGGAGATTATCAGACGCTATGGAGATGTGACCTGTGTGGTTAGAGACTGGAGACGTGTGTATAGCTCCCAAGTGTCTCTGATTCCCAGGGACTGGCCCCGATTTGGAACAAAGTCCCTGTGTGTCCCTGTTTCCTCCTCATTTGTCCCTTATTTTAGTCTGATCTAGATAGCTGAATATAAAATGCACTGCTTTCAAAAACTGTTTCCCAGTGCTAAACCTTTCATTCAATTTCTAAATTTCTGCATTTGTAAGTTTCAGAATCCTGTATAAAGGAATAGTAGTGATAAAAAAAATAAAAAATAAAAAAAGCACTTGTGGGTTTACCTAATAATTTTTTTTTGTATAATTTTCCTTTAAGGGGCCGTAGTGGGGGTGTCTCCTATGCCTACATACTTTTGCTAATAGATGTCCCTCGTTCCCATCTGAAAAAGTTGGGAGCTATGCATGTTGTAGGAGACAAGCAGAGACTGGAGACACATGACTGCCATAACAGCCCTCTTCACAAACCATGCCTCCCACTAATTACTGCTGGGGGGTCAAAGCCTACACAAGAGGAATAGGTTGGGCATCTGGGGTTTAGAGGATGATTTATATAGTTCATCCTTAAAGTAAGAAACAAATTAGTACTAGGAGTGTTGATTTGTCCCCAACCACCCCCCAACGCCCAGTGGCCAATGTACCTCCCCTGGAGGCCTTCTGGTGTTTATTTTATGCTTTTTTTCTTTTAGAATTGCTTTTTTTTGCCCAAAGTAATCAGGGTAGTCTTCTTTGCCTCCTCCCAGGCACTGGGCGGTCTGCCACGATGCAGAGCAGTGCTGATGTGACGTCATCACTGTTGACCTCCACATCCTTAGTATGGAATGCATGGAACCATTATGATGCCTCAGACAGGGGGCGACACCATGGGGCCCTGCACTCACAGCATGTCCTCAGTCTTCAGTGCTGAGAGACGCTGGGCATCATTCAACCCATTAACAAATTAGTGATGGGAGTGTTGATACAATTTCCCCCAGTGGCCACTCTACCACCCCTGGAAGCCTCCAGGTGTGTATTTGATGCTATTTTTTCGTTTACAATTGCTTTTTTTGTCCCGAAATTAACATCATGCTCTTTGTCTCCTCCCAGGCAGACACTGGGTGGTCTTCAATGATGCAAAACATTGCTGACATGATGACGTCACTGATGCTCTCTGCATTTTTACTGTGAATATATGGCACCATTATGATGCTTCTTCCGGGGGCAACACCATGGTGCCCTGCACTCCCAGCATGTCCACAGTCTTCAGGGCTGAATACTGATGGGCATTATTCAACCTAGCAGATTAAGGACATCTAGTGGTGGAAAGGCAGTACTGCAGGGAGAAGGTGAGTACAACAGAACTACCTTTTTATCACTATGTCTATGGGACCTTATTAGAAAAAATAGACTGTAGTTGGGTTTTAACATAGAAATTGTTCATGCAATGTTTATACTTTTTGCATGGTATTTGCAATCTTTACACTTTGTCCTTCAGTTTTTGTAACACTTTACAATTTGGACTATTCATATTTTCCTTTTGTGGATTTTGAACAAATTTCAGGGATGTATATTATATTGTTGGGTATTGCTAGAAGGGGACAGCCATTTATAGAAGAAACACAGAATAGTGATGGCAGAAAAAAAAACAAAGTGGTTCATAGATTTTACTTAATTATTTTTTATTTAACTTTTCATAGATCTATGTTTGTCCTAAACATATTTTAATCCACTTACTGTTGACTGATTTGCTGAAAGTCAATTCCAAGTATCAACAACTCTTTTGGTAAAAAATATTTTCTAAAGGTTAGTAAGGTGGCCTACTACGCTTCTTTTCATGCAAATGTGTGGTATGTTGATAAAACATCCATGCTGCGTTTTTTACTGCAAATAGCGAGGCAATTTAGTCATTTTCAAGATTTCTTCGCTCAATTTTAAAGAATAAATGTGCTATTTGTCTATCATTTTTCTAAAGGAAAATCATTTAAGTTGCATCAACATCAAAAATTTGGCGCCAGCCATTATTTTAAAGATGATTTTCTTTAAATCAGTTTGACGTTTAAATAATGTAAAAAATTTAAAAATTACAGTTAAAAATGACAACTTGTCAAAAAAAGATTTAACCTGAAGAATACGCACAAAAACAAAAAAACAAAAAACTAAATTACATGGTTTAAAAATGAATAACAGTTAAATCACAAAAAAAAAAAAAAAAAAAAAATCCATAAATGTTGATTTTAAATAAAGAAAAAAAAATCATTTTCTAACAGCTGCATAAAAAAAATGGAAATCAATAAAATGTTGCAGTTTACCAATAAAAAAAAAATGCAAACGCTTTAAAAACAAACTGAATGTCTGTATTTTTCTATTCATCTATCTCAAGGTCAGATATCATGGTCATAGAAAAAAAATACAAAATTTAGCCCTCTATCTAAAACCCCCAATATGATCCATTGGATGGATATAAAAAAAAATCCATCCAATGGATAAGCCCCGGAAGATTTGGCTGCTCAATGACCAGTGTGACTCAATGTGATACGGCACTGCCTCGATTTAACTGACAATTGCGCGGTCGTGCGACGTTGTACCCAAACAAAATTGACGTCCTTTTTTTCCCACAAATAGAGCTTTCTTTTCGTGGCATTTGATCGCCTCTGCGGTTTTTATTTTTTCGCTATAAACAAAAGAAGAGCGACAATTTTGAAAAAAGCACAATATCTTTTAGTTTTTGCGATAATAAATATCCCAAATTTTTTTTATCAAAAAACCTAAATTTTTTCCTCAGTTTAGGCTGATGTGTATTCTTCGACATATTGTTGGTAAAAAAAAAAAAAAAAAAATTGCAATAAGCGTATATTGATTGGTTTGCGCAAAAGTTATAGAGTCTACAAAATAAGGGATAAAACATGTTTACACACACAGATCACAGTTCTCGCTCTGCCACGAGCGCCCGCTGGGCACTCGCATCGGCTCTGGGCACATAAAACTGCGGCGGCTGGTCAGCAAGCAGAAGTCCTGGTGCCTATCCTGACCACAGCAGTCAGTAGTGGGAGCATCAATTTGGAAAGGGGTGTAATATTTGTGATCTCTAGCAGTCTCATGTAACATTTCCACAGTCTCTGACTGTCTCTAACAGCATCACTTCAATCTAAAACTACTCCTGCCCATGTGCAAAAACATGGCCCTTCGGTGTACAGTTTAGTTTAGTACACTCGTGTGAACAAGGCCTTAGAAATTTGTTCATTTGAATAAAAAATTTCCATCCTGCTCTTGCAAAATTTCTTGTTGATGTAGTCGAAAATAAACAATTAGAAACATTCTTAAAACTAACATTTTCAAACAGAATTCTACTAGTGTATGACATGCTTAACTACCCTATCTCATTCATACATATACGTAAATAGGATGGTCAGTTTAGATAGCAGCCACATAAACTGCCACATGTCTTTGGGAGTGGGGGGGGGGGGGGATTTGGGCAGGGATTGGAGAACCTGGAGGAAACCCATGAAAGCTCAGGGAGAACATGCAAACTTCATACAGATAGTGTCTTGGTTGGGATTCAAAGCAAGGACCCTAGTTCTGCTAGGTGTAAGTATTAATGCCAGAAATCAAGTCATGAGGTACACAGTATTACAGATCACTGTTAACCTAGCATGATTTAGACACCAGAGCAGATCTCACAAGGACCAAGGAGAACCTCACAAGGACGAGGAGAGAACCTCACAAGGACGAGGAGAGAACCTCACAAGGACCAGGAGAGAACCTCACAAGGACCAGGAGAGAACCTCACAAGGACCAGGAGAGAACCTCACAAGGACCAGGAGAGAACCTCACAAGGACCAGGAGAGAACCTCACAAGGACCAGGAGAGACCCACACAAAGGACCAGGAGAGACCCACACAAAGGACCAGGAGAGACCCTCACAAAGGACCAGGAGAGAACCTCACAAAGGACCAGGAGAGAACCTCACAAAGGACCAGGAGAGAACCTCACAAAGGACCAGGAGATACCCTCACAAAGGACCAGGAGAGACCCTCACAAAGGACCAGGAGAGAACCTAACAAGGACCAGGAGAGAACCTAACAAGGACCAGGAGAGAACCTAACAAGGACCAGGGGAGGACCTCACAAGGAGCAGGAAGGACCTCACAAGGAGCAGACAGGACCTTACAAGGAGCAAAGGAGAACTCACAAGGAGGATCTTGCAAGGACCAGGGGAGGACCTAACAAGGAGCAGGGGAGGACCCAACAAGGAGCAGGGGAGGACCCAACAAGGAGCAGGGGAGGACCCAACAAGGAGCAGGGGAGGACCCAACAAGGAGCAGGGGAGGACCCAACAAGGAGCAGGGGAGGACCCAACAAGGAGCAGCGGAGGACCCAACAAGGAGCAGCGGAGGACCCAACAAGGAGCAGCGGAGGACCCAACAAGGAGCAGCGGAGGACCCAACAAGGAGCAGCGGAGGACCCAACAAGGAGCAGGGGAGGCACAAGGACCAGGAGAAGACCTCACAAGGACCAGGAGAAGACCTCACAAGGACCAGGAGAAGACCTCACAAGGACCAGGAGAGGACTAACAAGGATCAGAAGAGGACCTAACAAGGACCAGGGGAGGACCTCACAAGGACCAGGGGAGGACCTCACAAGGAGCAGACAGGACCTCACAAGGAGCAGACAGGACCTCACAAGGAGCAAACAGGACCTCACAAGGAGCAAGGAGGACCTAACAAGGACCAGGGGAACCCTAACAAGGAGCAGGGGGATCCCTAACAAGGAGCAGGGAGGAACTAACAAGGAGCAGGAAGGACCTCACAAGGAGGAAGGAGGACCCAACAAAGAGCAGGGGAGGACCCAACAAGGAGCAGGGGAGGACCCAACAAGGAGCAGGGGAGGACCCAACAAGGAGCAGGGGAGGAACTAACAAGGAGCAGGAAGGACCTCATAAGGAGCAGGGAGAACCTCACAAGTAAAGTGATGATTAAAAATAGCATGCTAGAGGCGAAAGTTTTTGTGCCTGGATATCAGCTCTTTTGCCAAAAAGGCAAAAATCCTTCTTGGCCCCGAAAGGTCAATCAGATAAATTTAGGGTCAACATATTGTACCTATTCAGAAACACATCCAGTCTTTATTCTTAAAAACATGACTAAAATAGGGTTTTCAAGCCATTAAAAATACCTAACCGCACAGGACATCTAAGTCTCTGTGGGCGGACCAGTCACCGGGGATTCAAATACCGGGCCTCCTCTGTTCTCCATCCATTGAACGCAGAGCCTTCAAAGTGATCGACCTGTCCAAAGCTGTCAAAGTGAAGTGTCAAATGTTTCAAACAGACTGGAGGAGCCATTTTTTAGCTTTTTGAAGGATTTTTTTCTCCCGAGAGGTCAGAGGCCAGGAAAAAGGTAAAAAGGTCTTTAGAGCCACTGGCTTTTTTTGAAACAGTTCTGGACTTTTTTCAAACCAGTGAGTATATTAAAGTGTTTGGGAAAACTTGCAGCTCGGTCTCGACCGCTAAAAAAATATTAATATTAATCTCTTTTTAAGTAGCTGGACACTTGCCTTTTATATTTTTGAGAAGCAGCACAGAGTGGAAACGCCGGAGTAAAGTGCGGCTTTGGAAATGAACCCTCGCTAGGTTTTGCTGGGGTTTTGCCGCTCCCTTTGACTAATGGATGCCTTTAGCCATACATAATTGATTGCATAACAAATTAAGAAGTCATTTAGCTGTTACCACTTAAAAGTGTAAAATCCATTAGGAGTCGATACGGGCTCAGGGTGTGAATTCTCACAGAGAAAAGTGTTTTTAACTAGAGACCTCGGAGACCAATGTACTAGTACAGGATGGAAAACACAGGCAGGGCGGCCAGGTCCCCTGTGTCATGGACTTACACCATACCAAGGCTGTTAAAGTGGACCTGGCATCAGATATAATTTTTCATGCTCAGTAATGTATCAGGTGTTTATTACCTCGCACACAAATCCCATTAATCCCCCTTATCTCCCTAGAAGGACAGTGCCATCTCTGTTCAGGAATCATCTAAGGTCAGCATCTACTTTTGCACTGATATGCCACCTTGGAGATAATGGGATACTGAAAATCCTGCTGCCTGGGCAGTTCTTGGCTGTGTCTTCCAATGTCTGACACAGATCTGCCCCCGCTGAAGACTCTGCATTAAGGTAAAAAAAAAAAAACCTTCAGGGTACAGCCTCCCCTCCCCACCTTATACTTACCTGAGCCCCATCTTGATCCAGCAATGTGCATGAGAGCAGCGGCTCTCCCTTTCGTCATCAGCTCACACAGCAGCGGCAACCATTGGCTCCCGCTGCTGTCGATCATAGCCAGTGAGCAAACGAGGAAACAGCGGGGGCGGGGTCGAGCCTTGCAGTGTGTGAATGAACAATGTCCATTCACAGGAGTGTGGCTTGGGAGCCTTGCTATTGGAGGCACCCAGCAGAGGGGCGGAGCCAGGAACACCGACAGGGGACCCAAAAAGGGAATTTGCCGCTGCTCTCTGCAAAAGCAATGCAAAAGAGCAAGTATAACATGCCTGCCAGCATTTGGCTGAGGAGGAAGACGAGGACAACACTGGAGCATGACGGGAGGAAAGTAGACATTGGGAATTTTTTTTGAACAAGGATGATCCCAATTTATTTTCTTGGAAGTTCTACATCAGTAAAGCGACATAGCAACCCACATTACCTTGCTGTTATCCCATTCCTGCGTCTTCATCTGAGTGTTCTGTAGTTCGTATGACGGTTCCATGGCATCGATCTCCGGCCTGGGGTAACCAGGAATGACGTTGTGCAACTGGAAGCCGAAGGTCAGAAGCCAACTGTTCACATCTAGGGGCAAAAAGAAGACAACATTGAGCATTGGCAGGTTTGGGTTCAGGCTTATTGAATCTGAACATCAGATTATCAGCATTATTGAAGTTTAAAGAGAAGGCACCTGAGTTCTTGGATTTGTACATCAGCTGTGCCCATCATAAAGAGAGCCCACCATCCTTTCGCTATATTTCCAGGTCTGTACACCCCCCATGCCCATTATAAGGGCTCCAACCATCCCTGAGCTGGGTTCCTGGGTCTGTACAACTGCTGTACCCATTATGAGAAGTTCCCACCATCTTAATACTGAGTACCTGGGTCTGCACATCTAATGTGCCCAACATGTGGGGAATTCCACTATCCCTGCTCTGGGTTTCTGGGTCTGTACAACTGCTGTGCTCATTATAAGGGTTTCCCACAATTCCTGCGCTGATTTTCCAGATCTGCACACCTGCTGTGCTCATTATGAGGGTTTCCAACAATCCCTGTGCTGTGTTCCCAGCTCTCCACACCTACTGTGGCCATTATGGGGACTCCCACCATCCCTGTACTGAGTTCCTGGGTCTGTACACCTACTGTGCCCATTATGAGGCGTTCCCACCATCTCTGTGCGGAGTACCCAGGTCTGTACACCTGCTGTGCCCATTATGAGGGGTTCATACCATACTTGTGCTGAGTTCCTGGGTATGTACACCTGCTGTACCCATTATGAGGGTCTCTCACCATCCCTGTGCTGCAATCCTTGGTCTGGACATCTGCTGTGCTCATTAAGAGGTGTTCCCATCATCCCTTTGATGAGTTTCCAGGTGTGCACACTATCTGAGCCCATTATGAGGGAGTGCCACTACCCCTTTGCTGAGTTCTTGGGTCTGTATACCTACTGTGATCATTATGAGGGGTTCCCGCCATCCCTTTGCCAAGTTCCTGGGCCTGTATACCTACTGTGACCATTATAAGGGGTTCCCACCATCCCTTTAATGAGTTCCATGGTCTGCACGCTTGCTGATCCCATTATAAGGCATAACCACCACCCCTTTGCTGAGTTCTTGGATCTGTATACCTACTGTGCCCATTTTGAAGAGTTCCCACCAGGGGCGTTGCTAGGTCTACAAAAGATCTGGGGCTAGAGCCCATAGCAGCGTAGTAAAGAAAGTCATACGCTTGGGCGGGCATACACATGTATATACAGTAATATATGTGTGGGTGTATATATATCCCTAGAGAGCCCCCCGCTTACATCAGGGTCCCCAGAGAGCCCCCCCCTTACATCACCTTACATCAGGGTCTCCAGAGAGCCTCCTCCTTACATCATAGTCCTCAGAGAGCCTCCCCCTTCCATCAGGGTACCCAGAGGACCCCCCCACTTACATCAGGGTTCCCAGAGAGGCCCCCTTACATTAGGGTCCCCAGAGAGCCTCCCCCTTAAATCTGGGTCCCTAGAGAGCCTAGGCCTTAAAATCAGGGTCCCCAGAGAGCCTCTCCCTTACATCAGGGTCCCCAGAGAGCCCCCCCACTTACATAAGGGTCCCCAGAGAGCCTCCCCTCCCCTTGGGGACCCCTGCAGAGACTCGGGGCTATTGGCCTCAGATTCGGGGCTATAGCCCCAAAAGCCACCCCCTAGCAACGCCCCTAGTTCCCACCATACCTTTACTGAGTTTCAGGGTCTGTTTACATACTGTGCCTATTATAAGGGGTTCCCACCATTCCTTTACTGAGTTCCATGGTCTGCACGCTTGCTGATCATTAGGAGAGATTCCTAACACCCCCTTGCTAAGTTCACAGGTCTGCACACCTGCTGTGCCCATTACGAGGGGTTAACACCATACCTGTGCTTAGTTCCTGGGCTGCACACCTGCTGTGCCCAACATCTAGGAAATTCCATCTATCCCTGCTCTGAGTTATGGAGAATGTAACAGAAGGAGTTAGAACACACAAAGGAAGCCAGGATCACTCAAAATTTCCACATAGAGAACAGCGGAGTCAGGAAATATAGCAGGGAGATGTTACCACTGGAGGGTAACCAAGATCAGAGACATGGGGCTGGATCACACCTTCAAGCTTCAAATACAACCTTTTAACATAACTTCCTTATCCTTACCACTTATGTACATTTTCAAAGCCTGCTGGAACCAAATTAATCTGACAATAGCAAATTAATCTGACAATACCTGCCAATCACCTACATGTAAGGAAGCCTGGTATCTAAAAATATAGTGAAAACAAAGCTGGGTGAAGACATGCATGTCTTTTGAGATCCATGCCAAACAGTGCTTGGCTTGTAAAGCAGTATGAATTTTTTTTTTTTTTTTTAACACAACAGGAGTACCATGTGGCTCTGTGCATATATTAAAAAAGGCATTCCCCTGAACTTTAACCTACACATGCTCTACAAGCCAACTCAAAAGTGGTTGGGGGGATCAGCAAAGAGCCTGCCTGTCTGTTTCATAGAACACTAGAAAACACCACAGTCTCTATTCTCCTCAACACATTTTCTTTTTGGCTTGCTTTCAGACACCTCACAAAGGCATGTGCTGTATATAAATAATTGTAGGGCGTCAGCACTGAATCATTAACATATCATTTTTATTCACAAATGCACTTATATATTACAGAATTAAAAAAAAAATGTGCTATAAAGATTTGCCACCAGTGCTGATTATTTGTAAGCATATTTAAATAATGACAGTGGGATAGAATAAAGAGTAATTAATCGGCCTTGTCAGCTTGTAGGAGCGGCATCTGGACCATACAAGGATGGTTAAACGCCTGCACGGTCTGCACCCGTGTCCTAGTTCTTCATCCATTATTTGAGTAATGATTCCTAGTATAATAATCAATCACACTGTACTCTTGCCTTTTAATAATGTCCTTGATGAAAAAAAACAGAGGTCGTGATCAAATGCCATGTTTAATTAACTGCCAGCTTGCTACTTGTACAAGTTACTCTTTAATGATGCTGCAGCAAGACGCCTTCACTATGGGGTCGGCTTTGCCGGCTGCCGCCGCTGAGCCTGGTCGTGGATAAGCCACGTGTTAAAAAGGACCAGTAATCCTTCAAATTGTGTGTGTAATATATATATATATATATATATATATATATATATGTAATATATATTTTTTTAGGTGTTTTTACATGCAAACTGACTCATAAACTAAGAAGGGTTGAAATTTAAGTGCCAAATCACTAAGAGGTCCAGATAACACTTTATTCCAGGTTAGGGGTACAGAGCAAGAAATTGCCCTACGCATTTTGGGGGTCTATGTGCCCCCTTCATCAGGGCTCGACTGGCAACCAAGTAAACAAACCAGTAGTAAACTGGACCTACAAAGGTATTTATTCCAGTGTGAGTTGAAAGCACAGGCCTAACCAGGAGCTTATTTGGCAAGCATGTAGGGGGCACGTAGATCCCCGAAACAGGTTGGCTATTTCTTGATCTGTACTCCTAACCTTTACAGGAATAAAGTTGTATCTGGACCTCTTAGCAGTGGGGTGGTGCTTACATTTCAACCCTTACATTACGCTATAAGCCAAGGAGACTGTGGAGATCCTCTGCTGTGCAGAAGCTGCCTGTCCTGGAACCAGATCATTTACACCGACATTAATACCTTAAGATAACAACAGTAATAAGCCTCAGGTTCAGCGCTATCTTTCCATTTTCCTCACAAATAAACTAAACAGCAAAAAAAATAACAGCCGAAACTTTGAAAAAGCCTAAAACAACTTTTGTTAAAACAAGCAATCTAGAATGTTTTTGAATTTGTATATAAATTCGGGACTAGAAAATAGTGCAATTTATTTTTCCAGCCATAACGTGCTGCCCTAAGCTCTTGTTCAAGTTTACCCTTACTGTTCTTAGCTGTTCTGTGTTTTAAAGAGCTCAATAGCTCAAGCTAAAACATACACACACAGTAGTCAGAGCAGTAACGTCTCCCCCTCCATGCCTGTTTGATTCTGAAAGAGCAATGAGGAGTTTATATTAGAAAGAGTGTGAAGGTAAACAGCTTCTGTCGTGGTTCATTCTATAAAATACCTATAATACTCTGTGAATCCAGTATCATGGGTACACCCTGAATTAAAGGATATATTTAACTTTGGAACATGTTCCACCCTAAAAATGGGTGTAAAGTGTAACATGTACCAGCATCTGCAGCCTCTCTTTCCCCCATCTCCCCTCCCTGTGACAGCCGGGCAGGGTATCTTCTCCCTGAACCTGATGTCACAATTGGAAAACACTATGGCCATGTGAGGCACCGCCCACACTTTCCTGTGAATGAATGCTTACAAGTACCGTCAGCCATTGCGGTTGACGGTTTGTAGCTCTCAATGAACTATAAGGGTGTTGGTGAGCACTCTTAGTCCATGGATTTTCCTGCTCTCAGGTAACTGCCTGCCCGTATGGGATATGGGCAGGCAGCTATCCTGAGAGTTTGCAGGAGCTTGAGATTGCACTTGCTATCTGTTGATCGCAGGTGCAAAGCTTTGTAGGCACCTTGGAAAGAAAATAATAAATTCACATTTTCTTACCCTCAAAAAATGTGCATTTTATTTTTTCAAAAGGTGAATTTATCCTTAATTCTATAACAAAAATGTACATAATTATTAAAAAAAAGGTTCTAAAACATGATTTGTAAAACTTGAAAAATAATTTCTGTAATGCTACTGTATTTTTTTTTTTTTGAAAAAAAAAAAAAAAAAGTGGAGACAGAAAAAACTACTTCAAATGAAGACCTTAAAGCTTTATTCTAAAGCAAAAATGGAATGCCATTATATTTATCTACAAAAGTCATATAGGAAGCTTTTGTTCCCAGACAAAACTTTTTTTTAAATATACGTCTAGGGTATACACCTTCACCTTCCAGATATTAGAGTCTTGCTTTTCCAAGAAAAAAATCACAATGGGTCATTAAGGCTCTTTTACTACCAGGTCAAACCAGTAACATCTTACAGTAGAAACACATCAATTAGACCTTTGTCCCAGTCGCTAAATGTTCCTCACAGTCGTAAATTGCACACGATAAAGCCTGAGAATGACAATAATTGTGGGCCATCAAACACAATGATGAGCAATACTGACGCAATGCATGCCGTCAACACAATGATGAGCAACATTGTTGTAACGTACCCTAGACCAGATGCACACCAAGATGCACAATGGAAGGAAAGTGGAGAAAAAACGGCCACGTAAGTTTCATATGAGACCCATTTTGAGGTGAGTCATCAAGGGTTTGACATCTAACCCTACTGCTTGGGCCCATTAAGAAAGAACATTGGTTTGCTTTTTACATTAACCTTACCTGTCATGTAGCATTTGGTGTCTTGCGGTCGGCTTACTGGGTTGTTGTTTTTGAACATATAAAGGTTGAAAGGCATGATGTTGGTGGTGCTTAGCTGCTTCCAGATGTCATGGTCAGGACTTGTCCATCGGCCAGCTAACACGTCGTACTCACGGCGACCCATATGGATAAGCTTAGTGAGAGGGTCAAAGAGGCCACCATGGTAACCTACGATGAGCTGAAAGTTTGGGTTTGAGTCATGGTAGATTTCACCATAGGCAGTATATAAAATCTGCTTGATCATAAGCCCGGAGCCGGTAAAAACTGCCATGGGTGTTCCAATATTGTCGCAGGCGATGTAGAACTCATCTCCACTGCTTAACTCCATGGCAAAGAGATGGCCTTGAAGGTCATAATAGAGGGAAGCAATTTCAGAGCTTGAATGGTTGTAGAAGTGTGTGATCCTAGTGGGATTTGCCAGGTCGGCATAAAAAAACTGTAAGTGGTGACCATTGTTGGTTTTCCGTGAAATTCTCCTTCCAAGGCCATCATATCTATACCGCACACTCCAACCGCTGACTTTATTATATGCTTTAACAAGAAGACCGGCGGAGTTAAAATCGAAAATATCACTTCCCCTTTGCTTAAGAAAACCATCTTCATCCATCCGATACTGGACATCACCCAATCTAGTTATCCGATCCCTCAGATCATACCGTAGAGGCATGAGGCGAATGCTGTTCCCTGGATTTAGCAAGTGTAAATTTCCATTCAAGTCATAATTATACCTCCACTGCTGTTTGTCATTGACGAAAACGGTTTGCAATTGTCCATCATTATCATACTCATAGGTGTACCGTGTGGAGTTAGCATAGGGTCCAACTTTTAACTCCTTCTTTACCACCCGCCCCATGTTGTCGTACTGCAACATCATCCAGAACATCATGGACCTGAAGATCTCATATTGTAATTCCCGCACTCGCCCGTAGGTGTCGAACTGTTTAGTGTGCGTCATGACCGCTGTAGTTATGATCTGGTTGATGTTGTAGTAAATTACGCCAAATTTCCCAAATTGTTCAGTCTTGCCCGAGACATCATCATACCTGTACAAGTCAATTGGCAACGGTGTCTCATTGATAACAGCCTGCATGCTGGTGACTCGAAAGCTATTGTCATAATTGTAGTCGAATCTGGCATTAACCATACCTTCTTCGGTAAAACGGAATATCTGTCTATCAATCAGAGGTCCGATCTGTCGGTAACGGATGGTGCAGGTGAAACCATCATTCTGCAAGTTGACAGTTTTTAGCATGCCTGCGGTTTCATCATATGTGAAAGCTATTTTGGTGGTGTCATACAGAATCTCTGCAAGTTTTGATAGTTTTCCATATTTGTATATTACGCGTCTTCCAGTACCCATGTACAGTGTTTGTAGAAGATGGCCTTCTTCGGAAAAGTCTTGCAGAATAGAGGCATTGCCCTCTGGAGGTCGGTAGATGTTTCTGTAGTATCCGATAGAGCGGATGGTCTCCAAGGTTTGTCTGGCCACGTTGGGCATAGTAACAGAAGAAAGTCGGTTGTTTTTATCAAACTCAAAGATGTACTGTCTCTGGCTGTGAAGAAGTAGCACCATTGACTATAGAAGAAGAAAACAAAAAGTTTGACGAGTAATACTGTACACTTGTCACTACAGCAATCATACTATATTATTTGTACCCTTTATAAGTAAAAGGAGTGATCAAACAGTTTTCAGCAGATGTGTACTTCTATTTCCCAGGCCCAAATTGCTTCTACACCTCAGACTTGAGGCTTCAGTAGGTACATAATCACAAAATTCTGAAAGCACGGGAATCATGTGCAAAGCCCCCTGCTACCTATTCTCTACCCTGAATGAAAACAGTAAAAGCCTGAAGCCTGCCCCCCCCCCCCCAATCATTGAAAAAACAAAGTGGCTACAAATCATTTGTCCATCAAAGTACCCCAAGTGGTCTTAAGTTACACCAAGCTCAGGGATGTAGTTAAGTGCTATACGTAACTACATGTATGTGGAAAAGTCATGTTCAATGATCATTTTAATATGTTGAGCCTAGTTTGTATGGCTGAAGCCTGAATAGATAAGCTCAGACTTTTGCTTGACTACCCTACAGATTCGATCATATTCATGAAGATTCAAAAAAAAATTGATGGAAGTTCAATGCATGTAAAATTTGACAATGGAAAACATCAGATAATATATAAATATGCATTCTTGGCTTGCCTAGGTATCAGTGGCGATGAGAGCCCAGGCAGATACCTCTGGTGCCTCTTATCTCAAGTGAAACAACAGTGATTGGTTCAAAATAAACATAACTTGTTGATCCATCTTCTACCCACACACATTGATCATAATTACATAGTTTGCTTAAGAGATGATCAGCTCAAAAGGAGTTCCTTTTGAGTTTTTTGGTATTTCCAGGCCAATGGAAGATATATTTACTCTATGTTTTGGGTCTTCATTGGAGCCTCCACTTGTTGAATAAACTGGGGCCTTCCAAGAGGCATCAGTATGATACTACATTCACACCTGAGAATTTTGTAGCTTGAAGCTCAAAAAAAGCTCAATAAGCAAAATCCTATTCATTTTAATGGCCTCTGTTCACATCTGAGCGTGAACAGGGGCCATGGAAATTATTGGGATTTTATCTATTGAGCGTCTTCGAGCTACAAAAGGCTCAGGTGTAATGCAGTCTAAGATGTCCAAAGGATCTCAACTGTTTGCTCTCAGTTCACACGCACAGATCATGATTACGGACTTTGCTCAAACAACGATCAGCTCAAAAGGAGTTCTTTGCTATTTTCAGACCAATGGGAGATATAGTTACCCTATATTTTGGGTCTTCACTGGAGCCTCCCCCTAGTTGAAACCGAGGCCTTCCAAGAAGCATCAGGGTTGCATTCTCACCTAAAAAGTTTTTTATCTCGAAGCTCAATGCTCGTGGACGCTAAACAAGCAAAATCCCATTCATTTTAAAGGCCCCAGTTGATATATAAGTGTGAACAGGGGCCATAGAAATGAATATGATTTTGCTTGTTGAGCGTCTTCGAACTACAAAATGCTCAGGTGTGAATGCAGCCTAGTGCCAGCCATAGACAGAGCATTTTTCTTTCCTGCAACTCTTTGCAGGAAAGAAAATCACTTAACTCCACCATTAACACAGTCGGTGTTGATATGGGAATCCCTCCTGTAGAGGCATTGTGTTCTCCCAGTCGGGGGGAATCAGGAAGAGCGGACAAACAGTGATTGTTTCTAGAAGCTATAATAGCCGCTAACAATAATCACATGTAAGACCTGGCAGGCTGGTTGTACCCAAGTTGATCAATTGATCAGCACCTCTTACCAATTGATCAACTTATGTTGTGTTTAACATAACTTGGGTACATTCAGCCTACCCATACATGGTATTTCCCATGGTATTTCCCATGGTATACCCATACATGAGATTCAAACTGTCTATGGCTGACTCAGTACCTCAACACAGCATCTAAAATAACCACCTACATTGCTGAAAACACGATAAAGGTTATAACTTCAGAATACTATACAAATGTATTTGCATTAAATAGTTATGCGCATATCAGAGGTGCTCCGAACCTTTTCTAAGTACGTATAAGTCCATGATTTTCCATCAGCGAATGTCCGAGATGTTATTCTCCCAGTCTGATCATACTCCATCCTTTCAGACATGGTTCCTCTCTGAATCCCTGCCACGTGTCCTCCAGGGGAGTAAGTCACATTTACCCCATTCAGCCCATTGGATGGGGACCAGAGGCTCGGCCTTCCTGCCTGATCATACAGGATCCTCAGGGTGAACTTCCTGTGGTCGTCATTAATTTTTTCTGTTCTCGTAACACGGTCGAAATCCAGAGAAAGCAAGTTTCTGTTGTGCACCTGTTGGAAATGATAGCTAAAATGAGTTATGAGCACAACACCACTGTTAGATAAATTAATTACAGCGCATCTCCACCAGTATTTCTTTTAGTTTTGGATAGAGCGAGGACAGGAAAACAACCTCGGGTGGTTTTTACGACTCTCTTCAGTTCCTGTTCAGGTGCGTCACCAAGACAGGAAGTGAGTGGAAATCGGCAAAACACAGGCGCCCACAGGACTAAAAAGACTCATGTTCAGTAGTCAAGAAAAGACCAGAATGCATGTTGGCTTTTAATTGCTGTCCCCATTGGCGATTCTCCCCCACTTCTTGTCTTGGTGGCAACATTGTCATCCAGTCAGGAAGTGAAAGGCAATGTCCATGAGACTTCAGACAGCAATAAAATTCTTAAAACCCTTCCACGCAATGTTCAAAAAAAAAAAAAAAAAGGCATTTTTGGCTATCCATACATGTTGGCTTTTTTATGCATATGTCTATTTTCTGTAGTAGGCATTTTTCATGCTGCGCAATTATTTTATTTTTTTCAAGGTAAATAAGCAAATTGGATATTTTGAGTAAGAAATCTGCTCAGTTTACAGCTTGTGTGAATCTTAAAATCTCCTCCTGGAGTGCCAAGCGCCCATCTGTGCACTAACTTAAATGTTGCTTTTCACTACTGTTCATTTATTGTTCACATTATTCCCTGCCCCTGAGGATCTTGCAATCTAATCTTCCTACCTCATTAATGAGCATCCGCTGGGAACACTTTAGTTAGACGCCAATCAACTTATGTTGTGTTTATGTAGGAGCTTAGCCCATGTAAAGCAACTCAATGTTGCCTTTAAAGCGCCCTTAGCCTCCCTCCTCAACGCTCTGCTGCTGGTAGCATAGACATACAGCCCTGGGTAATCTCTAGAAGGCCTTGTTTGGACTAGCAGCTGGGGGTGTTAAAGATGCGTGCTTAAGCCGTATTTTTAGGCCCCCCCCCTTAAGCTGCAATGGCAGCAAATGGGGTGTTTACACCCCAATGCTTAACCACTTAAGGACCTAGCCTCTTTCTGAGATTTGTTGTTTACAAACAGGTTTTTTTGCTAGAAAATTACTTGGAACCCCCAAACATTATACATTTTTTTTCTAACACCCTAGAGAATAAAATTGCGGTCCAATACTTTCTGTCAAACCGTATTTGCGCAGCGGTCTTACAAGCACACTTTTTTTTGGAAAAAATACACTTTTTTGAATTAAAAAAATAAGACAACAGTAAAGTTAGCCCATTTTTTTATATTGTGAAAGATAATGTTACGCCGAGTAAATTGAAACCCAACATGTCATGCTTCAAAATTGCGCCCGCTCATGGAATGGCGACAAATTTTACCCTTAAAAATCTCCATAGGCGACGTTTAAAAAAGTCTACAGGTTGCATGTTTTGAGTTATAGAGGAGGTCTAGGGCTAGAATTATTGCTCTCGCTCTACTGATCACGGCAATACCTCACATGTGTGGTTTGAACACCATTTTCTTATGAGGGTGCTACTCATGTATGCGTTCGCTTCTGCATGCAAGCTCGTCGGGACAGGGCGCGTTTAAAAAAATGTTTTTCTTATTTATTTTACCTTTTATTTTTACACTGTTTTAAAAAAAAAAAAATAAAAAAAATTGTTACTTTTATTCCTATTACAAGGAATGTAAACATCCCTTGTAATAGAAAAAAGCATGACAGGTCCTCTTAAATATGAGATCCAGGGTCAAAAAGACCTCAGATCACATATTTACACTTAAATGCAATAAAAAAAAAAAAAATTGCCATTAAAAAAAAAAAAAAAAATGGCCCTTTAAGAGCTATTTGGCCGAAAGTGATGTTTTGACATTGCTTCCGCCGTGCAATGTTATGGAGATGGGAGGGGGCCATCTTCCCTCGCTCGTCTCCATATCCAGCATGTGAAAGGATCCGATCGCACCCGCCTCTGCCGACAGCTCCAGTAAGCGGCGGAGGGCACTGGATCGAGGCGGGGCCCTCTCATGCCGCCGATAAAAGTGATCTCGTGGCGTATCCGCCGCACAGGCCACTTTTATCTTGTAGCGGACTGTCCGCTGAAGAAGAGGATACCGGGGTTATGGCAGCTAGCTGCTGCCATAACAACGATATCCTCCTTCAAACAGCCGACGTAAAACTGTGGCGGGCGGTCCGTAAGTGGTTAAAGTGGATGTAAACCCTTACATATATCCAATGAAGGAACTATCTTCAGGTGATACACAGCGATTAAACAAATCCTCCTACGTAAGTTGTACCTGTCTATCTGCAGTCTTCTCTACACCTGTTCAAAGTGCTGAATTTATAAAGCTTGCCTGAGACTTCCAAAAAAAAAGGGGGGGTGGAGAGCTGAAGTCACACTCAGCAGAGCTCAGGGAGGAGAGCTCTGACAGATGATTGGAGGGAAGGGACACACCCCCTTCCACACAGCACATAGGAACAGAGCTGAGGTTGTCTATCTGCTGAAGGTACCTCCCCTGTCACCATTTTTCTTTTGCTGTCAGGAAAACTTATCAGAAGTGATTCATGCTGATACTGCAGAGGGATGAAGCAGCAGACAGAGATGACAGTGCTCTGAATTGAGACAAGTACACACTATAGTAGGATTTGCTTTGTTCATATTCCATGTCTGCGGTTTACAACCACTTTAACGTCGCGACTGCGGCAAAAACGAACCAACATATCATGACCAGCGGGTGGTAGGCCCGCAAAACGTCCAGTGAATAGGGAAGTGCTGCAAAGCCCCACAACCACAAGTTTAAGGCACACGGTTGTGGCTTGTTTTGCTTTAAAAATGGGGTAAAAAAGGCATTACATTGCTTTCTCATTGCCGATCACACGCAAAGCGCTTTTCAGACCAGAGTCACGTTTAGACACCTATCACCTAGGCTTAGTCACTCCAGTCAAAGTTTACATAGGGCTGAGGACTACCCCTACCGTCATGTGTTAGCGATGGGCCAATTAGCACTTGCGGCATCACACAGACGAGTGATCGCCAACCTTTCGGACCTCACGGACCACTAAACTCACAATTTTTAATCCCGCAGACCACTATCATGAATTTTACATGCCTTATACAAATAATGCATCAGCTCTCTGCCCCCCCTCCCCTGGACCACACTGCCACCTTATACACAGAATGGCCCGGCTCTCTGCCCCCCTCCATCTGCATCACACTGCTGCCTTACACAGACTCATCATTGGATCTCACCTCCTTATCCAGCCATGTGCTCCCCTCCCACAGTCTGTGATCAGCGCTGCCATTGGAAGAACCCTCTGTCTTCACCTCCAGCTCTCTGCACTACTCCTAACGCCTCCCTCTGAGTTCACAGGAGCCAGAACTACAGAGGAGGCATTGGGTATCAATGTGCGTTGACAGTTACTGACTGTCAGCGCGCATTGAGAACAACACTGGAAACAACATTGGGTGGTATACTGTACATACGCAATGTTGAGCTACAACAGAACCCCTGGGGACCACCAAAACTTTCTCGTGTACCATCAGTGGTCCATGGACCTCTGATTGTTGGACACAGAGTCATATGCTTCTCCATATCCAGATATACAGTATCAGGTATTTTTTTAATCCTGGCAGCAAATTAAAGTGAGAATGAAGGAAAGGTAAGTCCCGCGAGAGGAGGGTGCATTAGAGCAACCTATTGGGAGGGGGGGGGGGGGGTGCATTAGAGCAACCTATTGCTTTGCCCAGCATGGACTGCAGAAGGAAACAGGAAAGTCCAGAATGAACTTATGCAGACCCAAGAAACATAAAAACTCTATGCAGATCACCCTGAAATGGTGATTCAGACTCAAGAACTAGAGCGCCAACTATTTACAGGTCATGATGCTAGGTTTTCCACTGTGATGGCCCAAGCAGATCATACCAGCTCAATGAATAGCCAACTCTACGGCTAGCTTGGAGAGGTCAGTGGCTATTTAACAAACATATACCATGCATTCTCACTACAGCTCACAAAATGGCGGCCCTCTTTAAGCACCTAAGCACCATTTTTGGTTTTCTAATGAACAGATAACCGGCATTCTCACGAAGACTTCCTCAGCCTTAACAAGTGGCACCTCTACTGCATGTAGATAACAGGACTATCTATCATTTTGACGTTTTGTTTTAAGATTTGTTTTAGTAATGAAGCATAAAAAAAACACACACACTTGATCCGTGAGTTTATAAAGCAACCAAGAGTCTTCAGACTGTCAACATTCACTGGCAGCTCATTCGTGGGAGTGGAGCCATAATAGCATTACCTCACCTCGTTATTCACACGGCGGGGCGTGAGGAGGCGGGCCTGTTGCCAGAAGTGTCGATGAGATTAACCAGGCCCTCTGAACGGTTTTATGATCAATTATCATGTGTGCTATCACTCCTGGGACCGGTATTCACCTCATTATACGCTGAAGCCAAGCAGTTGCTGAATAAGCATATACAGAGAGAAGAGCTTTAAACATGCTCTCCTAGGCGTTCCTACCAATATGTTCCCGATGCACAACATTAAAGAGGGTAAAACCAAACACTTCATGAACCTGTAGCCTGTTCACCATGAAATAGTGCAAAGAAGATTTTATCCACTATAAAAATTGTAGGTGGGCACCAAGGCTGGACTGGAAGTTGATGTGCTTTTTTTTAATTATCGTTTTATATGGTCATTGATGGCACACATTCGTGGCAACTAAAAAAGCTTCAAGGGTCCTAGAAGTCTGGTGACAAACCTCTATTCCATTTGACCCCCTCAGAGGCCTCTTCATATGGAGGTCTTGGTCATTTGCGTACCAACATGTTCCAAAGAACCTTTGTTACGCTGCACCGCCTGAATGTTATTACATTTACAGGGATGGTTATGGGCCTCATGCACACGGGCACCTGGAGCTGTACAACATAGAATTTGGGCGTACTTCCCAACCTGGGAGCCACAGGTGTGGCAAACAGCCACCCAAAGCAGTCAATAGCTGAATGCGGCTATACACTGATATTTACTTAAACATGTGCATGAAGACAGACTGTCTATTTCTAAGGGTGTACTTCGTATGGATGCGCACATTTATGCAAAAGCATATGTCGCCCCCCATGTGCAATGAGCCTAAGTGGAGAATCACTAGGTCCAAACAGTGTCACATGGCTGGCAGTGATGCCATAGAGCCAGGTAAGCTCTGACACCAAAGCTTTCCCAAGGTGGACTGCTGCAGCAGGTAGGCAATGAGGAAGCATGAATGGGTGAATATATATTACAGACGGGGGGGAGGCTATGTTAAAATATGATAATCATTTATCGATAATCATTTTCCTCCAGGTTCCCAAGCATTAAAGCATATGCTTTGAGTTTATGTTTGTGGGTAAGAGTGCAGTAAAGCTAAAATGTGTGAACACTAGGGTATCATCCCACTATAGATATAAAAAACTATTTTTATACAAACTGTATGATATAGGAAAAAAATATATTTTTGTGTGGTTAGTGTGCACACTGGGGTATATTCAATGTCCCAAGCATTAAAGCAGTGGTCTCCAAACTGCGGCCCGAGGGCCAGATATGGCCCTTTGCTTGCCTTTATCCGGCTCTTGGGGCACCGTTTCTCCCACTGTTACGAGACACCATTCCTCCCACTGACACCAACTGTTGGGCACCATTCTTCCTACTGACACCAATGATGAGGTACAATTCTTCCCACTGACACCAATGATGGGGCACCATTCTTCCCACTGACACCAATGATGGGGCACTATTCCTCCCACTGACACCAATGATGGGACACCATACGATGGGGCACTATTCCTCCCACTGACACCAATGATGGGACACCTTTCCTCCCACTGATGCCAAAGGATGGGGCACCATTGCTCCCACTGACACCAATGATGGGACACTAATCCTCCCACTGACACCAATGATGGGGCAATAATCCTCCCACTGACACCAAACGATAGGGCACTATTCCTCCCACTGACACCAACATCCGGCCGCCCTTGAGTCTGAAGGACAGTAAACTGGCCCTTTGTTGAAAAAGTTTGGAGACCTCTGCATTAAAGGAAATACAGTATGGAAACATATGAAGGCTTCCACTGCTGACCTCTCCTGAAATTGCTAGTTACCTAGCTGTCATGCAGATCCAGTGATTTTGATGCGTTCTGGGTGACTCTCTCAGAACAATGTAGATCACAAGTTCTGATGTAATTTGCTGCCTGTCAAGAGAGTACCAAAGACAGATACAGCCGGGCAACTAGCATTTTTTAGAGAAACAGCTGGCAATAACTGTGAAACCAGTCATCAATCTTCTAACGCTATCTAGAAAACGAACACCCAACACTGAGAAAGAACACTCAAGAATCGTTAGCAGCAGAGAAGTGGAAACTATTCTGTATGAATCAACTTTCACCAGCGAGAAGCCAACTTCCTCTGAACCAACACCAAGAAAAACAAACATATAGGCCTTTATTTAGAAAATGTAGGCACAGAAAAAAAATAATGGCTTACCCTCAGCCGACGTCCAAAAACAGTGACCTGTCCCCTTGCTTGTTCTTTCCGCTGGCGCCATTCTACCAAGTTAAGTCCATTGTCTATCGGCAAGGTGACATTACGCTTGCCAACAGTGGGGTTCACCGTGCCCGCCAGCAAGTGGGGCTCAGTCTGAAGGGCGACCTCCATACCGTTAGCCAAAATAAGCCGGAGAGATCCGTCAGCGCCAATGTAATAGCTATTGCGCACTTGATCTAATGAAGACAAAACACAGAATTAGCCTTTCACCTCAATACTATATAAAAGAAAGTATCACAGAAATCATTAAATTACATTAAACAAAACATAAAACAAGAAGGATAATCCACCTTGCAGAAGGGTGTAGAAGGCTCCAGAAGCAGACAGGTTGGTTGTTATGGTCACATCTTCCTTGTTGGATGTCTCCACTTGAACGTGGACTGAGCTGTCTGTGTCACTGCGGAAGCTGCTCACTTGCCCCGTGGGGAACGTAACATTGGTCAGCCGCCCAAAGCTATCATACCTGAAAAACAGGAGACATGAGTGAAGACGCAAGGTTGGTGCTTACGTTACAAAAGACAAGCAATATAGGAAAACTAGACTGCTTGATTCAGCCATTTTGTAGCCTAGACTCCATTCATGAGTCTATACAGTATCTATGCTTCTGGATAGGCCCCTCAGATAGCCAGATGCCCCCCGGATTGGCCTTAAGTTTCTGGCCTAGCAGCCCGGGGCAGCACAAGACACGTCCACCCAGACAGCCGTCCAGGTGGCACAGAACCCAGATCACCTGACTTCACCCAAAATAAACAGGCTCTCCCAGTAGGCCAAGGGACCCAAGAAATTCCCTGCCCATTGGCTGAGACACCCCATTTATTCCTAATATGTCCTTGCAATGCCCTTGTCTTATCTAATGTCACCAGATACCCGGCCATCTAGTGACGGAAGAGAGAAGTGCAGCAATTGCAGAATTAGGGTAAAATCAATTGACCTCCTGACGATTAGCCAAGGCAACTATACTTGGCAAATATATTTAAGAGCAACCCTGCCTAAACATCAGGGTGCTACACATGGAAATGGGATAAACCCAAATGAAAATCTTCATCTGAACCAGGTTGTATAACCTGTACTCAACACAACAGTAAGCCGAAGCAGCAGAATGCTTGAGGTTCAACCCCTACTGAGCTTTGCTAATTCACTGGTCGAAACGCTGCAGAATCTTGTTCTTTAGAAAGTGGATGTCATAGAGGAATGGGAAAGGATCTCAAGTGTTCAGGTCTCTAGTCTAACAATGCCCTTATTCTGCTTTCACTGGGTAAGGAAATCCCAGTAGAAACAAGCGCTGGGTTTCAGGCAAATCAGACTGAGATTCGCATGACGGGTTTTGCCCACAAAATACACCTTTCTTTGGTCCGAAGGCTGCTCAAAGTTTGAACAGTAGCTTTAAAACAGTAACAGAAGAGGAGTAGGAATATGAGATGGAAAAGCGCACAGTAAAATGTACGAACCAAATGTTTTTTCGATTTAGCTGCTGCAGACTAATGCCAATACGACTATTACATTTGTCCCCATTTGTTGATTTGTCTGTGCTCTAGCATGGCCATGTAATGTTTCACCATGGGTCTCCTGACACTGTGTGCCCATTAAACGTTGCCAGGCTTAATTTGCAATGCTATTAAGCATATCATAAATTATGGAGAGACAGTCGGCTAGGAATGTCATGGCTCGATGCTCCTGTATTGCAGCAGTGCACACAGGCTTCTACATATCTATAAGCCATTGCTGAAAGATGGATTAACCTACGAAATTCTGAGTGCAGGCTTCAGTCCGACTGTAAATGGCTATAAATTCAATAAGCTTCTTTTAAGGCAGGGGTGGGCAACTGCAGCCCTCCAAGCTGCTGTGAAACTACAAGTCTCATCATGCCTCTGGGAGTCATGCTTGTAACTGTCAGTCTTGCAATGCCTCATGGGACATGTAGTTCCACAACAGCAGGAGGGCCGCAGTTGCCCACCCCTGGTCTAAGTTGTCTGAAAAGGAAACTGTCTGGTGCCCCAAACAACCAAGTTGAGACTATGCCCTGCCACCTTCTAAACAAGGGCTCATGTCTGGTCATTCAACCGTACGCCAGAGCCTCAGTAGGCAGTACAGCCTCCCATCATTCTCACTTGAATGGGGGTTAAGGAATACAGTGGTGTTCTCATTCCACTCCTAGCCTTTCAGCTTGACAGTGAAAGGGCTGCAGCAGACTGATGAGGTTATTCTCCTGCTCGTTCCTCCTATCAGCTTGCTTTGTCAGCACAACTGTATGCAACACACAAGTGCTACTGTGCAGGGGACGGAAAGAGGTGGCTACCCGTTCAAATATACTTACACTAGTTGCAATAAAAATTACATTTATTGATTAATCTATAGTTACATATTAGGTGAGGTCGAAAAAAGACACAAGTCCATCAAGTCCAACCTATGTGTGTGGTTATATGTCAGTATTACATTATATATCCCTGTATGGTGCAGTCGTTCAGGTGATTATCATACGGGGATATACTATGTAATACTGACATAATCACACACATAGGTTGGACTTGATGTTTCTTGAAACCATCGATGCTCCCCACTGAGACCACCGCCTGTGGAAGGGAATTCCACATCCTTGCCACTCTTACAGTAAAGAACCCTCTACGTAGTTTAAGGTTAAACCTCTTTTCTTCCAATTTTAATGAGTGGCCAGGAGTCTTGTTAAACTTCCTTCCGCGAAAAAGTTTTATCTCTATTGTGGGGTCACCAGTACGGTATTTGTACATTGAAATCATATCCCCTCTCAAGCCTCTCTTCTCCAGAGAGAATAAGTTCAGTGGCTCGCAACCTTTCCTCATAACTAAGATCCTCCAGACCCTTTATTAGCTTTGTTGCCCTTCTTTGTACTCGCTCCATTTCCAGTACATCCTTCCTGAGGACTGGTGCCCAGAACTGGACAGCATACTCCAGGTGCAGCCGGACCAGAGTCTTGTAGAGCGGGAGAATTATCGTTTTATCTCTGGAGTTAATCCCCTTTTTAATGCATGCCAATATTCTGTTTGCTTTGCTAGCAGCAGCTTGGCATTGCATGTCATTGCTGAGCCTATCATCTACTAGGACCCCCAGGTCCTTTTCCGTCCTAGATTCCCCCAGAGGTTCTC
>JBBGZY010003576.1:0-19982 GCA_037952925.1 Lithobates clamitans
CGCCTCTCCGCCAATCAGGATATGCGGGTCTAATACCCGTTTCCCGATTGGCTGAAAGGTCAGGCGATCCTATTGGACGCCTAGGAGGAGGAGGAGGGGATGCACGGCGGAAGGCGCCGTGATCAGCACCACAGGAGAAGGAAGAAAGCCGTCGGACGCGCTGCCCGTTCGCTTCCTAGATGGGGTAAGTGCAGGGCTTTGATGTCCCGGCTGTCCTCCCAGGAGGGTTGTGCCCCTGCCGATTGACCGACCCGGGGGGTGGCTGTTAAAAACACCAGCCGCCACTTGTCTAACTATAGCCAAAATTTTAGCAATGGTTGAATTCAGACTGGCTTTAGAAGTAACTTTAATCACTTGCTGACCACCCTATAGCAGTTTTAATGCTACGGGGTGGCCGCTGCGTGCAGGATCACATATACATTTGTGATCCTGCACTTCCGAGTAGTGGGCGCGAATGCGAGCCGCTGACTTTTGGGCTCCACCCCAAAGCACATTGTCACTATGTTGATGGGGGACAAGGGCCTCTTCCTGACAACCCTGGGCTGTGGTTGTGGGGGTCTGCAAGCAGGGGGGTTATCGGAATCTGGAAGCCCCTTTTAACAAGGGGGCGTCGAGATCCTGGCCCCCCCTCCCTCCCTCTGAATACATTGTACCCCTATTCATTCACCAAAAATAAATAAAGACAGAAGGCAGTTTTGACAATTCCTTTATTAAAAAAATTTAAAAAAAATAATGTCCCAGAATGTAGATCCATCGTAAATCATGACGCCTGCCGCACCCCCGGACCCGGAAAAAAAAAAGGAAAAAAAGGCTCCACCCGTGACGAAGGCTAACCGCCAAATGCCTGCTCTGCCGTTTGACAGTTCCTAAATCTGTAACGTGGTGATGTCACCTGGTGGCACTGCCCCCTTGTGACATCACTGACCGAACATCTCGCCCTGCAGCAGCCACTGGCTCCCGCTGCTGTCAATCAAATCCAATGATGCGGCCGCCGGGGGGGCGGGGCCGAGTCCTGCATTCGGCGTCTATGGACATCCAATGCTGGACTCAGGAGCGTGCCCGCAAGGTAACCCCCTCGGGGAAGCGTTTCTCCCAGGGAGTCATTTGCTGTGGGGAGGAGCTGCGAGAGCCGCCGAGCTGCACAGTGGAGGTAAGTATGACATGTTTGTTATTATTATTTTTTTTTTTTTTTTAAACCTGAACCTTTAGTGTCACTTTAAGCTATTTCAACATGCAGCATGGTAGATACAGGATTTTATCATCTATTGTTATGCTTGAAAGCATATGTGATAGAAGACAGGTGGAATACATTTTCTTTTAGTGTAACGCCTCTGGGAAAATGTAAGAAAAGTGGTGTGCAGGGAAATCACATTCTGACATTTGCTTAATTTTTTTTTCTAAATTGCATTTAAAAACTGACATCCTGATTGGCTGATTTGGAAAATGTGCTCCCTCCACCATTCCGTACTTCCATAATTTGGTTCCAATCTCACTTCTTTGAAGTCATTAGACTGCACATGATACATGGTAATATAGTGCAGGGTAACATAGGGGGCTGATTTACCGAAGGCAAATAGACTCTGCACTTTGCAAAGCACAGTTCCACTCTGCAAGTGAAGTGGCTCCAGAGCTCAGGGCCGGGACAAGGGGTGGGCAGGAGGGGCGTCTGCCCTGAGCACTGTGGTATCATCTGAGGTGTGTGTGTGTGTGGGGTGGCGCAAGGAAATTTGTGTTAGGAGAGGGGAACTGGGGCAGGGGGGTGACAAGCAGTAAGATTTGTGCTTGGATAAGAAATTCTAGAAGCAGTGATTTGGGGTGTATTTGTGTTGGGATGGGGGAAGAGGAGTTGTGCTAGAAGAGCTGATATGGTAGATGAGGGAGGAAATTTGTGCTAGGAGGAGAGGGGACTTTTTTTGGGGGGGGGGTATTTGTGCTGGGAGGGGAAATTTGAGGGGGGAGGATTTGTGCTAGGAGGGGGGATGGGGACGGGGGGGGGGAGATTTTCCTGGGAGGGAGGGGATTTGGAGTGAGGTGGAGAATTTGTGCTTGGAGGGGGGGGAAATTTGAGGGGTAGAGGATTTGTGCTAGAAGTAAAAGGGGTGATATTTTTTTTTGGGGGGGGGGATTTGCGGAAAGAGGGGGATTTGAGCTGGGAGGGGAATGGGGGGCAAAGACTTGTGTTGGAAGGAGGGATTTCAGCAGGGGGCAGATTTTTACTGAAACGAGGGGGGATTTTAGGGGGTAAGCATGGCCGACACATAATGCTCATACATCTTGGGGGGGCAGTTTGGTATGTTCATCCTGGGCTCTAGATAACCAAGTCCCGCCACTGCCAGAGCTTAGTAAATGTCTTTGCAAAGATTATCCAATCACGTGACAGGAAATTAAAAAAAAGCATTTTTGCTTGCACGTGATTGGATGATGGAAGTCAGCAAAGCTTCTGCTTATTTAGTAAGCTCTGGAGCAACTGTACTTTGCAAAGTGCACAGTCTATTTGCCTTTAATAAACCAAACCCATAGTTGGCCCTCTTGGAGGTCCCATGCTGCTGGACTACTGGCTCAAATTTGCTTCCCTAATTGCTTTTAATATATGAAAAGGAATAGTAAAAAGGAAATGGAAAGTTATAAAATTGAGATACAAGGACATAACCAGGGAGAAAACCTCCCAAGGATGAATGCTTAAAGACAAGGACATCTGGCAAACACAAACAATCGTATTTTTATTATCAAAGGATACTCAGCCCTTCATCCTTTGGCCATTAATGTCATAACAAGAGCAGCAAAACCTTATTCAACTGCAGAAAAAAGCACGCTTCCACTTTACTGTTTTTTGTTAATTATTTTGTTTTGAATGATGCTCACTGTCACTGAACCCTAATTCTGTGAACCTGGAGTGTCATAGACACACCCCCTGGGGGAGGAGTCATCACATTGATTCCCAGCATTCCCCTTAAATTAGGGTTCCCAAAGACCCCCTTACATCAGAGTTCACAGATGCATCTCTTACACCTGACTCCCTCTTACCTTGTTTTCACTGGCTCGGAGGCAGGAGAGAGAAGAGGGGGGGTCTAAACTAGCCTAGTCCCCAGATTTATACTTACCAAGATCTGGCAGCAGCGGATTAAGCTGTTTATTTACATCCTGAGCTGAAAGTCTCCTGGAAGCTGGTTGCACCCACACAGTAGGCCCTCATTGGCTTCTATTAGACCAATTCTTGAGGCTGGAGACACTAGATAGCCTCCTAGCTACTCCCTTCTATGGGTTACCTGGTCTGACCACATGTCCACCAGCTCTGGAATTGTTGGGAATCCTCTCTGCTCCTTCCAGTGCTTACTGGCTGCCGCTCTGTACTTTCCTTGTATTCCTTGTCAGCTGTCGGGTAATGAATTTGGCCACGTGTCCACCAGCTCTGAAATTGGTGCATGGCACATAGAGGTCTCTATTTAAAGTGAAACCTCACCCAAAAGGGAAGCTCCACTTTTTTGCCCCCCCCCCCTTAAACATTTGGCATTTTTTGGGGGGAGGTAGTGGTTTTTCACAGGTACCCGGTCCCACTGATTGCCTAGGCCAGGGGTCTTCAAACTGTGGCCCTTGGGCTGGATGTGACCCTTTGCTTGCCTTTATCCGGCTCTTGGGCCAGTATTGCTCCCCCTGACAGCATAGATGGGGAACTAATTCCCCCACTGACGCCAATGATGGGGCACTACTTCTCCCTCTGACACCACATTTTTTTTTGCTCTTGACCACCAAACCTATGGCACGGTTTACTCCCACCAATGTCAGGGCATTTTTTACTCCCACTGGCCCCCCTAAAGTTTAAAGGGCAGTTAGCTGGCCCTTTGCTTTGAAAGTTTGGAGACCCCTGGCCTAGGTGATCCGAGCGGACATTCACCCCCCCCTTCACCCACAGCCTTCTGGGACACATCAGAGGTCCCAGAAGACTGCAGGATCAATCACAAAGTGCAGTGTGGCTTGCACATTCTCAGTGAAAATCCAGCTGTAAAGCCGCAAGGCTTCACAGCCGGTTTCCCTTGGTTCAGATACTGGCGCCTGGACCCAAATCCCATTGAAGAATCAGCTCGGGTGAGGACAGGACTGGATCCCTGGACAGGTGAGTGTTCTTTAAAGTGCATCAGACAGCACCTCTGTGCTTGTGATAGTGTTTATCTATTGATCATGTGGGCCTGTATTCACGTTCCATGTTTGCTACCCTTTGCTACGTTTAATGAATACTTCTATCTGCTGCCCACCCTGATCTTTGCTACATTACCAGATACCTCTTCTGTCTGCTGCCTTCTCTGACCTTTGCTACATTACCAGATACCTCGTCTGTCTGCTGCCTTCTCTGACCTTTGCTACATTACCAGATACCTCTTCTGTCTGCTGCCTTCTCTGACCTTTGCTACATTACCAGATACCTCTTCTGTCTGCTGCCTTCTCTGACCTTTGCTACATTACCAGATACCTTGTCTGTCTGCTGCCTTCTCTGACCTTTGCTACATTACCAGATACCTCTTCTGTCTGCTGCCTTCTCTGACCTTTGCTACATTACCAGATACCTCGTCTGTCTGCTCTGACCTTTGCTACATCACCAGATACCTCTTCTGTCTGCTCTGACCTTTGCTACATCACCAGATACCTCTTCTGTCTGCTCTGACCTTTGCTACATTACCAGATACCTCTTCTGTCTGCTGTCTGCTCTGACCTTTGCTACATTACCAGATACCTCTTCTGTCTGCTGCCTGCTCAGACATTTTGCTACATTTTGCTACATCCATATTTACACCTGCTGCCAGTCGCTAGGTCTGACCACTACAGCGTCTCTTTTAATCTTGTTTTTTTTTTCCAACACTGTATGGTACATCTACTCTCTTATACCTTGTACTTTATCTAGTACTGGTAGGCCTACTTACCTTAACGGTAACCATCTAGGGTGGTGTAGGGTGGGCTTCTGTAGGCCAGGCAAGGGTAGCAAAGAGGATAAGTGCACTTGGTTTTAAAGTGCACTTTTCTGTTTAAAAATGTAAATAATAGATTTCTAGACAGTTGTCAACCACAATAAGCAGCATAAAATCAATGTATGAATGGGGAGACTCATTAGGCCCTCCACATCACTGAGACAAGGCAGAGTACAGTTTGCCACATACCCTAGAGGAGTGCATTGATAGGCTGGATAGGCTGGATAATAAGCTTCACAAAATGCCAGCAAACTCGCAATGAAGTAAAAGAAGGTCAACTTTAATTTAACAACACTTGTTGAGGCCCAACTGGAAAGGTATTCTGCCTTTTATATTGAAGAGAGATTGAGCAGGTTTTTAATAAAATCATTATTGCACACACAGGTTTATCATATTAATGGTGATCTAGGAAGGACAATGCCTTCGGGCGGCAGTATGTTTTAATAAAACAACATGGCATTCTGTCAAAGCAAATAATCAGTATCATAAACTATGACTTGACCTAGTTTAATAGGACTATGTTCCTCATAGATTGTAATCAGAAGAGGCGTAGAGATGGAAGATTGACAACCACAATTTGTCCACAGCTGAGCATCTGACTTATTTTTATAAGGAGTGGAATGAAAGGTCTAACAAGACAAATATACAGACTCACTATGAAATCCTATAAATCATTGAAAAACAACGTCTATTAAATTGAAAGAAAAATTGTAATAAAATCATTAAACATTCTTGTTGCACATAATCTTGTAGGGCAAGGCATCCGGTTCATTTTACTGCCATTTCCCAGCAGCAAATATCCGGTACCTGCTGCCCAGCCTGCGTCTGCTGATCTGGTGTATGCTAACCAGCCTGCCTCTGCTGATACTACCTCTGCTGATCCGGTGCCTGCCAACCAGCCTGCCTCTGCTGATCCGGTGCCTGCTAACCAGCCTGCCTCTGCTGATACTACCTCTGCTGATCCGGTGCCTGCTAACCAGCCTGCATCTGCTGATCCGGTGTATGCTAACCACCCTGCCTCTGCTGATCCTACCTCTGCTGATCCGGTGTATGCTAACCAGCCTGCCTCTGCTGATCCTACCTCTGCTGATCCAGTGCCTGCTAACCAGTCTGTATCTGCTGATCCGGTGTATGCTAACCAGCCTGCATCTGCTTAATCGGTGCCTGCTAACCAGCCTGCCTCTGCTGATCCTGCCTCTGCTGATCCGATGCCTGCCAACCAGCCTGCCTCTGCTGATCCATTGCCTGCTAACCAGCCTGCCTCTGCTGATCCGGTACCTGCTGCCCTGCCATCCTCTGCTGATCCTGTGCCCGCTGCCCAGCCTGTCTCTGCTGATCCTGTGCCTGCTAACCAGCCTGCCCCTGCTGATCAGATGCCTGCTACCCAGCCAACCTCTGCTGATCTGATGCCTGCTACTCAGCCTGCCTCTACTGATCGTAGCCTGCTAACCAGCCTGCCTCTACTGATCTGTTGCCTGTTACCCAGCCTGCCTCTGCTGATCTCATGCCTGCTGCCTGGCCTTCCTCTGCTGATCTGGTGCCCACTGCTCAACTTGCCTCTGCTGACCTGATGCCTTCTACATAGCCTGCCTCTGCTGATCCGGTGGCTTCTCTGCCTTCCTCTGCTGACCCTGTGCCTACTAACCAGCCTGCCTCTGCCTTCCTCTACTGACCCTGTGCCCACTGCCCATCTTGTCTCTGCTGATCCTGTGCCCGCTGCCCAGCTAATCTGAGGCAATAGGGTCAAACTTTCACCAGCTGTTGGGTCTGACACTTCTGAGGCCTAATTTTATTTGCATGTTTGGCATTAGTCATCCGTCTGTTCTGAGACCCCTACATTTGCCTTGTCTGAGTTTCAGCCATTTGCTTCTCTTGTGCCAAAGCCTGGTGGTCCAGATACCCACTCTGAACCTGATAGCTGTACCTGCTATAACAGCTCCAGTACCCAGGTTGGGTAACCAGTGCCTTGAGAAGACCTTGGTGGCTATTACCCCAAGCTGCCGCAGTGACAGTTACCAAACCACTCTGAACTTTGTGGACCATCACACCATATACCTCAAGAAAAAACACTGTACTTTGGGGTATATAGCAGCATCTGACTACTCACTCCTCTTCCTTTTATGTGACACCTGGTGCTTAGTAGTGAATGACCTAATGTTGCAACATGGGGTGGAGAGAGAGTCCTCTGCCACATCTAAGCTAAAGCATGTTCGAGCTTGCACAAGACTTTCCTTACTCACTATTAGCGGCAAAATGGAAGGGTTAGGGAAAGGAAGGAAAGGAAAGTGTTCCAGCACTTCACCCTCAGGCAAAATCTTCGGTATGCAACACTTCCAGGAGTGCCAGATCCTTGAGTTTCCCACGATGGCTGCGGTTCCATCCTCCAACCCTACTTCCCTACTGGACTCACAGTGATTTGGGGTTAGAGGACAAATATCACTGGAAGCCATCTTCATACAGTGTTGAGATCTATCACTAAGCAAAATTTCTAACCAGGTCAATAAACTATGGGTTGATTCACTAAAGGCAAACTGGCTGTTCTCGTTGAAAGGGAATTTTCCCTTTTAGCTCAGTGAATGTGGTGAAAATTCACTTTGCAAAAAATACCCAATTAGGTCCAAGAAAAAAGAAGAAGAAGAAGCCTCACCTCATTTCTTAAGGCAAGAAAAAAATATTTAGCAAAGTGAAAAAACTCCCTTTGTAAAGTGATCCATATATTAGCATTTAGTAATTCAATCCATGTATATCTAATTATACTGCTTTGCAGACACACATGGACAGACAATGCACAAGAACACTACAATGGTAAATTACCAGTCTACCTTAATATTGATATTTAAAGGACAAGTACAGGGGACGCTCGTTTGGCTGTTCTTCTCCTGTGGATCACAGGAGTGCAGTGCGTTCTGCACTCCTGTGACCCGTTTTCAGCAGACAGCGGGCCGAAGCCCACTGCCGGCTGAAGTCACTGAGGCGATCCAAGCTCAGGCAAGACTGCCACAATGAAGTCAGGATCCGCCCACATGCCTGGACCAGCACCTGGCTCAGCCTCTCAGGGAGCCACTGAGAGCCTGAGCCGCCCTCTCTCCTGCCCCCTCCACGGTCACCAGCTCTCTGCTTAGGGAGTTTTGACAACCGAGCGACTGGCGCTGTTTGATCGCTCAGCTCTCAGTTTTAGAACTGGCTGGGGACAGGTGCAGCATCTGATCCATGCAGCATCCACCTAGGTAAGTATAATTCTACAATTAAAAAAAAGTCCATACTTTTTTTTTAAGTTATCGGTAAATAATTTTAGACTATGTGAGCCCCTGGCTTCTTGTGTTTTTTTGTTTTTTTTCAGATATTCCAACAAGAACTCCCTGACAAAATTCACATTTTTTTCTGCCCTCCTTTGCATGTTCCAGTTCCTCCTGTTACATTCTCTATAATATAACACAATTTAGAAAACTCCATAGTGGCATAGCTCCCAACTGTCCCTGATTTCTAGGGACTGTCCTTGATTTGGAGCAATGTCCCTCTGTCCCTCATTCCTCCTCAATTGTCCTTCATTTTGGTCTGATCTATATAGTTGTATATAAAATGCACTTTTTATCAATCAAAAAAGTGTTTTCCAGCGCTAAACCTCTTCATCTGATTTCTAAATTGCTTCATTTGTAAATTGCAAAACCCAATTCAAAAGAATAATAGTGGTAAAAAAAGGACTTGTGGGTTTAACCAATCTTGTTTTTTTGTGCAATTCTCCTTTAAGGGGGTGTGGCAAGGGGTGTGTCCTATGCCTGCATATATTTGCTGATAGGTGTCCCTCCATTCCCATCTCAAAACATTTGGGAGGTATGATAGTGGGAGTGGGACACCATCATCATGGCCACAGGACAGACCTGGGAACTCAAGTACAAAGACTTCACCAACACAGTTCTGTTCCTGAGAGATGTAAAATAAATAAATAAAATAACGTTGGGTTTATGCTCAACTTTTTTTTTGAATAGGATGGCCCTTTAACAACTTGCCGCCCACAGGTTGTATACAAAATGGCCTGGACTTTAAGTAGGTAAAACATCTGCACCCCGGGAGCCTGGTACAGTTATTTTCAGCCGGTGACTTTTCATTCAAAATAATGGGTGGCTGTAGACATTTCAGGTGAAGGCAATGCACTGGGTCTCACCCTGACTAGTATGGACTGAACAGGAATAAGAACTAGCAAAGGCTCCGGCCAATTTCCATAGTAAACCAATAAAAAAAAAAAAAAAAAATAGCTGGATTTCATAAAGTTACACTCCAGTTAAAGCAGAACTTTAGGCAAAGCCTTTTTTTTTCATTTTTGGATAGAGCAAGGGAGGGTTATAACTAGAGATGCATCAAAATTTCTGCAGCTGAAACATATCGGCCTGAAAATTGTGCATTCGTCCGATAAGAAAAAAAAGGTGCCGATAATGGCTCAGAAAAAGCATACTGCGACGTTACTGCGACTTTGACACGACTTTATGGCGATGTTGACGCGACAAAAGCGGGATTTGACCGCGACTTTACCATGCTTATGGTGTGTTTTTCATAGGCCATGTGTCATGACTCAAAAAACCGCATCAAAAGCGTAACACAGGTGCATTATTGATGTATTCTCGCTGCGTTTTCAATGCATTTCAATGGGGAGGTGCGTTTTTGGTGCAGCTGAGCAAAAATGCAGCAAGCAGGATTTTTAACACCACAACAGAGGCATGACAGACCAGTGTGCAGACATACATAGAATTGAAAGGGGTGCATTTTTTTATTTTTTTTAGCTTTTCTTGCGCTAAAGGTGCCAATAATGGACGACAAGATAATCATATTCATTTAAATTCATTATATTAATTTAAAAGTCAAACATAATACAACTCTTTATAAATATATATATATATATATATATATATATATATATATATATATATATATATATATATATATATATTTAAAACTGTCATTTTTGATTTTCAGCCAAGTGCATCCTGCATTTTTAGTTTCGGCACAAAATTTTCATTTGGCGCACCTCTAGTTATAACCCCTGTCAAGTTTATAGTTTGCCATCTGTGTACCATTGCGGAGATTTATCTCCACTTCCTGTCCCATAGCCAAAACAGGAAGTGAGAGGAAATTCTTTCAAATTAAGGGAATTGCTTAGGGACCCTTCAGGTCACCAGAACCATTCCCCATTGGAAGATTTCCCCTCTGTTACTGTTTTGGGGACAACCCAATATTTGGGATTTTCTTTTACTTTTATTGATAATGGTAAACAGGACAAATAGAGAGGGAATTTCCCTAACATGGAGACAGACAGCAATAAAAACTGACACGCGTGCTAATTCCTCTCCACTCCATTAAAAATTAAAAAAAAAAAAGTTTTGCCTTTAGTTATACTTTAAGCCTAAACTGCCACTGAATCAAATAACAAGATTACTTGAATATATAATACCTAATAAAGTTTTTCTGATTGAAAGTTCTGATTTTAGCCTAACCTTAACCCCTTCCCGGCGACGTAACAAAAAATATGCCGCCCCACTGCACCATTTTTTTTTTTTTGCGTGGGGCTGCATATATGAGTACCCCCCTTTGTGCTGGGAGCGTGGCGCGCAGCGTGTTCCCAGCACCGAAATCGGGGTCCCACCAAGACCCCTGGACCCCACACTAACGATCGGGACCTGGAACTCCCAATTCCCGGTCACCTGATCGCTGTGGTAGCCTCTGATTGGCTATCACAGTGATCAGTCACCGTGAAGCCCGCCCCTGTGTTTTTCTCTCTCTGTGAATGCAGAAGAAAGATACATTGTATCTTTCTCTTTCCTTGCAGAGAGGACAAGAAAAAATAAATGAATAATAAAAAATGGAAAATAAAGAAAGGTTTGATCTGGGTCAGTGCCAGCCAGGGTTAGTGTTTGGGTCAAGTAAAGGGTCAAGTAAGGGTCAAAGGCCATGGTCAGAGTCAGTATATTTTGGGCAGGATTTTTTTTTTAAATGGCATCAGTGTCAGTGAGTGTGTTTTAGGTAGGACAGAAAAAAAACATAAAAAAAGCAAAATGCGCACGATTTCTTCTGGGCTGTACTACAGGTACAAACAACAAATAACATAAACATATGTGGTATCGCTGCAATTTTCAGGAGCAGTAGAATTTATTTTGGGTTGTTCTTTGGTGGTAGGTTATGGCAAAAACAAGAAATATACAGCTAAATTTCAAAAAAAAATATTTTTTTCTTTTTTTGGCCAGTTTTCCTTTGATAATAGAAAAAAATCAGGAGAGATCAATAACCATTTACTACCAAATGAAAAGCCCAATTTGTCCTGGAAAAAAAAAATGAAAAAAAAAAAAAGAATAATGCAAAATTTAAAATAAAGAAAGGCTTGATCTAGGTCAGTGCCAGCCAGGGTTAGTGTTAGGGTCAAGTAAGGGTCAAAGGCCAAGGTCAGAGTCAGTATATTTTGGGCAGTATTTTTTTTTTTTTTTTAATTGGCATCAGTGTCAGTGTTTTAGGTAGGTCAAAAAAATAAATAAAAGAAGCAAAATGCGCACTACTGCTTCTGGGCTGTACTACGGGTACAAACAACAAATAACATACCCATATGTGGCATCGCTGCGATTTACAGGAGCAGTAGAATTTATTTTGGGTTATTCTTTGGTGGTAGGTTATGGCAAAAACCAGAAATATACAGCTAAATTTAAAAAATAGATATATATTTTTTTCTTTTTTTGGGCCAGTTTTCCTTTGATAATATAAAAAAAATCAGAGATCAATAACCATTTACTACCAAATGAAAAGCCCAATTTGTCCTGAAAAAAAAAAAAAAAAAGGTATAATCCACCTGGATGCACAAAGTACTTGTGATGATTTGTACGGCTTTACCAACACATATCAAAGTTGCAAAATTGCACTCAGGCATTAAGATTTGTTTTACCCTTGGACATGAAGGGGTTAATGTTTCCTGGACATTATAATTTCACTACTTGTCCTTTCTTATTGCCAGGATTTGCTTCTTAAAATCATATATATATATATATATATATATATATATATATATATATATATATATATTAACCCTGTTATAAAAAACACGGGAATATGTCAATGTATATAGATAGATAGATAGATAGATAGATAGATAGATAGATAGATAGATAGATAGATAGATAGATAGATAGATAGATAGATAGATAGATAGATAGATAGATAAATAGATAGATAGATAGATAGATAGATAGATAGATAGATAGATAGATAGATAGATAGATAGATAGATAGATAGATAGATAGATAGATAGATAAATAGATAGATAGATAGATAGATAGATAGATAGATAGATAGATAGATAGATAGATAGATAGATAGATAGATAGATAGATAGATAGATAGATAGATAGATAGATAGGATGGATACTTTGTTATGACTCTTAAGTGTGTTTTTTTTTTTCTTAAGTTGCCCTCACAATTGACATCTGAGCTGCGTTGTTTTTAGAACATTGCTATGCCTATTTATGTGCCCAAATGATTTATTTTCCCATGGCATTTAACCAATCCTCCACGCCCTGGGAATTTATTTTGTGAAGCACAAACAGTGGCAACAGCAGAAAAACAAAACTAAAAAAAAAAGTCTTGTTACCGAATAGTCATACAATAACTACAGAGCAGGTAATGGTCACTTATTATGGGTATTATGGTCTATAAATGTCATGTAAATTAATTGATTTATTTTTCATTTATTTTTTTTATGACAATTTTTTTTTTTTTTTTTTTTGCATTTTAGTGTAAATATGAGATGTGAGGTCTTTTTGACCCCAGATCTCATATTTAAGAGGTCCTGTCATGCTTTTTTTCTATTACAAGAGATGTTTACATTTCTTGCAATAGGAATAAAAGTGACATGATAAAAAAAAAAAAAGTGTAAAAATAAAAAATAAAAGGTAAAATAAATAAGAAAAAAAAAATTTAAACGAGCCTCGTCCCGCCGAGCTTGTGTGCAGAAGCGAACGCATAAGTGAGTCGCGCCTGCATATGAAAACGGTATTCAAACCACACATCTGAGGTATCGCCGCAATCGGTAGTGTGAGAGCAATAATTCGAGCCCTAGACCTCCTCTGTAACTCAAAACATGCAACCTGTAGAATTTTTTAAAAACGTGGAGATTTTTTAAGGGTAAAAGTTTGTCGCCATTCCACGAGCGGGCGCTATTTTGAAGCGTGACATGTTGGGTATCAATTTACTCGGCGTAACATTATCTTTCACACTGTTAAAAAAAATTGAGCAAACTTTACTGTTAAATCCCCCCCGGCACACAGTCAGCCTGCAGCCGGGATGTCCTCCGTTAGCTTCAAAACCCACCGTGTGGAGCTGCTGGCTGCCTATCAGGATGTCATCCATGACCAGAACTCCATAGACTGGCGATCTTTGAAAATCCCAGACGGAAGTTGTGGCTTTATTGATCAGCGTTCTTACCAGGAGGTGGAGTAAATATGGGATCTGTGCTTACCATTAACCAGCCATTATATGGATGATGACCGTCTCAAACTGGCGGCCCTCCAGCTGTTGCGAAACTACAAGTCCCATGAGGCATTGCAAGGCTGACAGTTACAAGCATGACTCCCAACAGGCAGAGGCATGATGGGACTTGTAGTTTCGCAACAGCTGGAGGGCCACTAGTTTGAGACCCCTAAGCTGTTACCATTTACTACAGGCTTGTTTTTAAAGCCCTTAAGGTGAGGGCACACCTGAAGGGGGAGAGTGCACATTGCATGAAGACACCATTTGTTTCACCTTTTTCCTTGATATGTTTATGGACTTTTTTCTTGTTTATCAATATTGAGGACTGTGTATATACACACTGAGCACTTGCACTTTATTCATCTATTACTGAGCACTTGCACTATATAAAAATTACTATAATTGGGGATTTTTTATATAATATCTTATTATTTGCTTATTTATTACATATTATTATTTTTAGAGTTTTAGTATATTGTATATATTTTTTAGCTCCGCGCATTGGGTATATATGTTTAACTTTACTGTTGTCTTATTTTTTAATTCAAAAAAGTGTATTTTTTCCCCCTCAAAAAAAAGTGCGCTTGTAAGACCGCTGCAAAAATACGGTGTGACAGAAAGTATTGCAACGACCGCCATTTTATTCTCTAGGGTGTTAGAAAAAAAATATATATATACTGTTTGGGGGTTCTAAGTCATTTTCTAGTAAAAAAAAAAATGTTTTTAACTTGTAAACAACACATCTCAAAAAGAGGTTAAGTGGTTAAGGGCTCCTAAAGGATATCTATACTCAAGAACAAAAACTTAATAGATTGCAGCTAACGGGCTTTAGATGTGGTAGCTGCATTCCTTTTCTTTTTCTTTTTTTCTAGCTAAGAACATTTTCAGCAAATACAGAAAATACCTGTTGATCCTGCCAGAAATGCAGTGTTCTCTTCACGTCCTATTCTTCCTTCCTAGCTATCTTCTGTAAACGATCAATTGCCCTTCATAGTTACATAGTAGGTGAGGTTGAAAAAAAGACACAGGCCCATCATGTCTAACCTATGTGTGTGATTATATGTCAGTATTACATTGTATATCCCTGTATGTTGCGGTCATTCAGGTGCTTATCTAATAATTTTTTGAAACTATCGATGCCCCCCGCTGAGACCACCGCCTGTGGAAGGGAATTCCACATCCTTGCTGCTCTTACAGTAAAGAACCCTCTAAGGAGTTTAAGGTTAAGCCTCTTTTCTTCTAATTTTAATGAGTGGCCGCGTGTCTTGTTAAACTCCATTCCGCGAAAAAGTTTTATCCCTATTGTGGGGTCACCAGTACGGTATTTGTATATTCAAATCATATCCCCTCTCAAGCGTCTCTTCTCCAGAGAGAATAAGTTCAGCGCTCGCAACCTTTCCTCAATACTAATATCCTCCAGACCCTTTATTAGCTTTGTTGCCCTTCTTTGTAGAAGCTCCATTTCCAGTACATCCTTCCTGAGGACTGGTGCCCAGAACTGGACAGCATACTCCAGGTGCGGCCAGACCAGAGTCTTGTAGAGCGTGAGAATTATTGTTTTATCTCTGGAGTTGATCCCCTTTTTAATGCCAATATTCTGTTTGCTTTGTTAGTAGTATCTTGGCATTGCAGGCCATTGCTGAGCCTATCATCTACTAGGACCCCCAGGTCCTTTTCCATCCTAGATTCCCCCAGAGGTTCTCCCCCCAGTGTATAGATTGCATTCATATTTTTGCCACCCAAATGAATTATTTTGCATTTTTCTACATCTCATGTAATGGAGATGAAGCGATATGAACATGTTCATAATCCAAAAGGTGACAACCCTGGCTCCCTCCATAGATACAGTAGCTGAGTGTCCACCCTATGGACAGGAAGTGTGTTTTTTTTTTTTTTTGCAGGATTATAGGATGAAAATAAAGCAAAAGAAGCATAAAAAAAGAAAAAGAATGCAGACACTACAACAAGGACTCGAAAGCTGGAATATACTTTTTTATACTTTTGGTTTTAGGTTTAGATACACTTTAATTGTGTAGTGTGCGCCATGGAAAAAGTCCACATTTCTTTTGTTCCTGGCAGTGAAAAAGATACCTGTAGTGCTGTAGCTATATATGAACTTTCTTTTGATATAATATATATATATATATATTATATATATTTGCCTCTGGACCAATATATCTATACAATAAAATGTAAAAAGGAAAATCCGCCTAAAAACAGATATTATAAAATAAGGTTGATTAGCGATCGGCCAAACAATCTATCTTAGTTTGTAGCTCTGCTGCCACACAGGTCATTATTTAAAGAAAATAATCTATAACTGCAGACAAGTAGCAGCTAACAGGGACAAGCCGGAACACCTCCATTCCAAGATTTATAGTGGATAATCCTTCCAACGCTGGAACAGGATCATTCACCGTAATGACTGCGACAGCAAGGAGGAATATATGATAGAGCAGGAAATGGACAGCTTCCCATTGATTGCCATCGTGTTCAACAACGCGAGAAATGCAGCAATCATTTCCTCCATCTTTGCAAGAATTGCAGAAGATTATAAAAAAAAAAAAAAAAAGACAAAACCAAAAAAAAGACACACGTCTTGCAATGTTCTGCTACATGTACTAAATGAGTAATAATAATTGGTAAGGGTTGACATTTACCCCTACCGTAAATTGTGAGGACATTCGGGTTCAGCTGGTAGTTGAATGATCATGATTATGCACAATTTCACAGACCTGCAGGGGGTATTAAGCAATCAGTACGACTTGTCATGCGCTTTCTACAGTTCCAAATCACATGACAAGTCGCACCCCATTGCCTGCAATGGAACAGCTCATATTGCCGCAACTCATGTCGCAGCGATTATGAAAAAGGTTCCTGCACCACTTTTTTAATTTTTTTTTTTTTATCAATCAAAGGTGCTTTATTTTTGTCATACAGAGTAAATACAGTATACCAATAGAACCTGTTCCCAGAGACGACGTCAGATTGTGACGAAACGCGCGTAGGGAGGTTTGGCGTGCTGACGTAATCGCGCTTTAACTCAGTGGACGGGTGTTCGCAAGCCGGCCGGCTGTTTTCTTGATCGTTTTTAATCATTATTTCTGTAAGTGCATTTTTAAGCTTTAATAAATCCTTTTGGTACGTTTTACACTATGGAGAGTCTTTTTACATTTCTGGGCCAACGCCTGACCTATTCCCCTGGTGGTTTGATGATCGAGTGTCCCTGGTCATTTGGTGCTTAGTCCAAGTCTCTTCCCAATCAATACCTGTGGATACTCAACATCCCCCCCCCCCCCCCCCGGACAGAGGCCCTGTCTGGGTATTTAGCCAGCCAGTATTAAGCTCATAGAGCTTGCCTTTTGGTAAGCACGCATTCTATGTGGTGGAGGTGCACTGTCTTTGAGAGGTGTTTATCACAAGAATCTACACTGATGCGCATTTTATGGACTGTTCATCAATTTTCATTGCCATCACCTATGTTGTTGTGTATTGTAGTTCACACACATTCACTGTTTTGATCACTCACTATTTCCTCTTTTTATTTATTTTTTTATAGCGCTGCTACATTGAACAATACAGTATACAAATTAAAACAAATGGTAAATACCGCGCTCTAAACAGAAAAACAACTATGACTAAGCGGCAGCTAAAATGTGAGCTACACACATAAAAACAGATAAAAAGAGAAAAAGTTGCGCTAAATAATGTGCAATAAATAAGTGATACCAACAATTCTAATGAAAAATAAAAAATATCACCATAATAAGATATTATAACGTATAACTCAATTACAATGTGGGTGTCAAAAAAAAAATATAATGAAAAAAGTCAAAAACTGAAACTATGTCAGATGAATAGAAAACGTGCATATATCACATAATGGTGCACAAATAAATGAATAAATGGGGATATGAAAGTGATAAGTACTCTTCCACCACCAGAGTGTGCCAAACACCAAATGAAATGCACGCTTACCAGAAGAAGGCAAGCTAAATGAGCTTGCGGCTGTATACCCAGCCGGAGCATTTATCCAGGGAATTCTGAGGCAACAACTCCAATAGCGTCAATGCGATGGAGAAGAGATAGGCAGCCAATGGACCGGAATGGCTCGATCGTACAAGGTTCACGGGTTTAAACTCAGATGTCACCCTCTGTGATCAGTAATAGGAGACTCTGATCACAGAAGGGTGACATCTGGGTTCCATTCTAACTAAAGATTTTTTGGGGTTTTAGACAAAGTAATCAGAGTTAGAGAGTTAGAACAGCCATTTGCAACCAGGGTTCTGAGGAACCCTAGGGTTCTTCCAGAGGTTGCTAGCGGTTCCTTGGGCTGTAGCCGGTGACACCAGAGGACCCAGACTGGTAGGCTATGATGGACACATACTTCAGCACAACTACAATCATCCTTGTAACAAGCCAAGTCCTACTCAGTCAACTCTCCACCCAAAAGAAATGAGCAGATTATGTCATATGATGAATAGAACTTAAGGTGAACCCATGCTCCATTATACCTAAACTTTTTGTTGGTTTTGGATAGAGTAATGGTGAGTTAGAACAGCCATTCACAACCAGGGTTCTGTAAAACCCTAGGGTTCTTCCAGTAGTTGCTAGAGGTTCCTTGAGCTGTGGCTGCTGATACTAGAGGACCAAGACTGGTAGACTAAGATGGACACATACTGTGGCACAAAAGGCAATCAGCTTTGTAACAAGCCATGTCCAACTCAACCAAAATTCCACCCAACGGAAAGAAAGCACAGTTAGTCATATGATGGATAGAACTCAAGGGGTTCCTTGAGCAGTGGCTGATTGCCCTCCCATTTGATGGTGCCTATATAGTTTTAGGTCCACAGCCACTAGGCAGAGCCAGCGGAATGTTTGATATCATCAAACACCAATGTAAGGGGTTAACTTTAAACTGACCACAAATGTTAGAAGACACCATCATTTTTACTGTCTACCTTAGGGAAGCCCAGACCTGATAGTTTAATCCAGTGGTTCTTAATCAGAGTTCTGTGGAACCCTAGTGTTCATCGTTAGGTTGCATGGGGTTCCTTGGGCAATGAGCAATAGTGGATTGACCTACCACTTACACTGACCACTAATGTAAGGGGCAATTTTCCACCAAACATAAACATGAGGGGCCAGTTTTACACTGATGACTTATGTTAGAGGACACAACCTGCAAGTCGTGTTGCCCCTGTGTGAATGGGGTCTTAGTGTACCACTTGTCCCCTCTCATCACAAGCTTGCATCTGAGTGAGAGGTGTGGGCCATGTTGCTCCAATGTGGCTCAGCCAAAACTCCACCCAACAGAAATAAGCAGAGTTAGTCATATGATGGATAGAACTCAGGAGCTTCCTTGAACTATGGCTGGATGACCTCCAATTTGATGGCGCCTACCTAGTTTTGGGTCCACAGCCACTTGGCAGAGCCAGCGGCACGACACCAATATTCGGTTTAGCTCTCCGGCCTGCCACGGTAAGGGGGCATTCTTCCCACTGATCCCCAATGAATTCATTTTAGCAGCAGGAACCCCTGAGATCTAAAAATTATTTTCAAGGTTGCTCTGGGATAAAAAGGTTTGGAAAGGCCGAGTTAGAAAATCCGTCAGGATTTTTTTTTGCTGTCTGTGTCCCCACTGGAGAGAATCAACCACTCTCTGAGCAATAATGGACTGATCTCCCACCTACAACGACCACTAATGTAAGGGGCAATTTTCCACCAAACATAAATATGAGGGGCCAGTTTTACACTGATGACTTATGTTAGAGGACACAACAATTTTTACTGTCTGCATTTCTTTTCTGCAAGTAGTATAAAATTCAAGAACATTACTGAAAGTAATTTTTTTGTAGAGAATTGGTAACAACATTATCTGCCCTACACACGCCACAATAATTATTCTTTACTTAAAATTTTCTTGAAATTAGCTGTAGCTAATGAGCTGAAGATAGAATTCTTTTTAGCATGGGTCCCCCCGAGCACCTGAAAATGTAACTTTTCCATTAAAATGGAGATGGTCCATGCATCTATTTCACTCTTCTTTACTGATTTTTCCATTTTTTATAACAGAAACTTTAAATTCCATTCTAAAAAACATTTTCTCAGTTGTCACAGCAGAGATGGAAGCAATGAAGCATCCTGCACACTACAAGAACACCATCTGAAATGTAAAGGGATTAAAAAGAGGATAACAAAAGAGAAAGAAAGCCAATAAGGAATGTTATTACATTTTTTGAAGATCAGTAAATATTTTTTTTTGCTGTATTTTCGGGTGGCCACACGTGCCAAAACTGTTGCGGTTTTGAGTGGCTCCTCGCTACTGAATTAGTCGGTAATAAACATCTCTTGGTTTAATTACTTATAAAACTGACTGTCTTCCAGTTTTTTTTTATTAAAATTTGCTAACTCAAATCAATGTGCTTTCAACTCTGCTGACCCCAATTTGCGGTCTGGCACAATATTACCAAATAATTTGTGTAATAGCATCATTTAAAACTCCACTTTATTGACGTGCCCTT